>JAXGGA010000353.1:0-248874 GCA_038373865.1 Uloborus plumipes | reverse complement strand
ACCTTTTAAATTTCACTTAATAAAAAAGACATCAAGTTAAGTTACAGGAGATATTAATTACTCAAATTTGGTCAATTTTCAAGACTTATTTCAATTTATATTCGTTATAAATTTTAATGTACTTACGATTCCTTTTCCAATCACAAAAAAATGGGATACAGACCACCAGGAAATGAAAAAAGACCACATATTAGGAGGATGCTTCATTGAGTCACTAAAAGTTGAACCTGGAGGAAATAAACCGCTAATACGGAAATCTCAGATTTTATTCACGTGAACAGAAACATCTGTGTTGTGCTTAACAAATTGTGAAGCACACATCTGAACTAAATTACAAGAAAGAGAAAAACGTGGTGTTTTCCCCCTTAGACTAATTAAGTAAAATTCTAATCTATGGTTATCTATTCTTCTCTTTTCAGAAATTTACATATATAGTTGGGGAGACCGTCACTTGTAGTAGCAGTTTTGATTATTTATTCTCACTAAAATTTTCTTTCAGCTGTTAAATAAAATTTAACTGTCGCCTAAAGGCATAGGTATCTGGCCGTAAATATCTACTTGCTCCCCCCCCCCCCCCCCGTTGTCTGTTTACCTTGTCGTGGTAGGAGGGGGGGGGGTGGAGGGCTTGCGGTGTGGTGTGTTCGGGGCGAGCTCTTGGGCGGAGTAGTGACCCCCAGTTGCCCAAACCGAAGTTCAGCGGGAAGGGATTTTTTCCCCCTCCTTCCCTCATACACTTACCAAATTTCGGAAGCCCAAGCCAAGGTGTGGCGACTGTGCCGATGGCTGCATGGTACCGGGGACAAGCGGTGCCTCAAACGGTCGGCTTCAGGGCTAGCTGACGAACCCTGTCGTATGCAGCCTTACCCCTGTGTAGGGGGGCTACGCAGGGGCTCGAACCCCGTTCTCCCCCAGTTCTCCGATTCGTTCATGAATTCAAAAGAAAAAAACTCTTCTCCCCCTAGAGGAGAACTTCAGATGAATACGTCTAGTGCTGCTATTTTTTATTATTAAGCGTAATGATCCGAATTACAATTTCATCAAAGTTTCTCCTTTACTAATTAATAAAGCATTGGGAAATTTAATAGGCGAGTTTCAGTCAGTAAAAAAACTAAAAAATGGTGAACTCTTAGTAGAAGTTCAAGATACAAAGTAAATTAAATCTATACTATCCATAAAACAAATTGGCTCTTTTCTAGTCACAGTCACACCACATTCTTTCTTAAATTTTTCAAGAGGAGTTATTTCGGAACCTGACCTCCTGTGTACATCTGAGCAGGAAATCCTGGAGGAACTGAAAGATCAATACGTCACTGGTGTCAAAAGGATCACCATCAAGTGTGATGGCGCCAACTAAACACGTCATATTGACTTTCAGTAAGCCCGACCTTCCTCCACGCGTCAAAGCAGGTTATCTCTCTTATCCGATTAGACCATATCGCTGCTTGAAATGAACAGTGGCATATCTGCAAAAATCGATTTTTTTTTAATATTACATCAAAAAATTCAATTTTTTTACTCTTTCTTGTCGTAATATCGGCATATCTCTAGTTTCAAAATATGACGCAGCAATCGTTAGTGTCGTTGTGCATAGTTATTATTTTGGCGCGCTTCTACTAGTAAACAACGACACAGCCGCCATTGCGTCAATTCTGAAGAAATTGCTTGGAGGAGGAGCATCTATGTCTCTGTAAGTTGATTCGGCATAAGTACCCTTAATTCAATTTTACTTCAAAATACCGTTTTACTGCAAAAACTTTGAAACGCTCTAGTGAAAAGTAGCGTTTTGCAAATATGCCACTGTTCATTTCAAGCAGCGATATATCCCCAATTCATTACGATGCTTTAAATGTCAGCGGTTTGGTCATTCAAAAATTTCTTGCAGTAGAACCAGCACTAATGCCCCCCAAAATATTCTATCACTCAAAAAATTATTGAAATTCATTTATTTATTTTTATAAAAGTTTTTAAAAATGAGAATCGGGGCAAAAACGCTAGTCCATTTCCAATTTTCGCAAGTTCAACTATTTTTTTAATATACTTAATTGTATAAAACAGTATATACAACAAATTATTTTTATATATTGACTATTAGTGTATGATATTCATAATAAATATTGAAAACAGTAATTTTTTTTTCAATAAGCAATGTCCGAATATATTTTGTCCGGCAGTTCTTGTCAAGTCCTTTACCCTAAGATTATTTTAGCTAAAAAAGGTATTTATTGCAGTCAAAAGATGGTAACACGTATTCAGTTAACTTAACAAACTAATGACGTAACTATTTCGTACCATTTTGTTTTCCTGAGTCGAGAAGTCTTGCTGTGGCGTTTCGCACAAGATTTCTTCCAGGTGCGTATTTTTATTCTTTGTCAAGCCTGATACCAAAGATTTTAGTATTAATTTTGACTTTTTCTCAACTTTTACCCCGAAACATTGTTTACTATACAACTCTAAGAAAATGCATATTGTTGTTCAATTTTTAAATTCGACAACCTAGCCATAATTTTTGGTTGAAATGTCAAGTCCGTTATAGTCAAATCCGTTACCAAATGTCAAGTCCGTTACCATACAGTTTTTGATCAATACTTTAATGATCACAAACATCGTTTTAAGCTTCAGGGACGCAAGTTATTTCAAATGAAGTTGGTTCTAGGCGCTATGATACAAGTTAAAAGTGAGATTTCATATTGATTTTGTATGGTAACGGACGACTATTTTCCTTGCAACTTACAGTTTTACAACAGCATTTGAATACTTAATTATTCATCAAAGTGTACAATCAGTTACTTTTTTACACACCTACAATATGTGACTAAACATCTGTTAGTATTTCTAAAAGAAAATAGCAAGTTAAAAAAATTACTTAAACATTTTGAAACGTAAGCATATGGTGAAAATGACCCATATAACGGGCTTGCTGCTGCTCATTTTGGCTGCAGCGTCCATTAAAGGTTAACTTGATCGGGAAGTGGCCACTGGTGTAGAGACCAGCTTCCACCTCGAAATCCCAGTGTGGCAGAAGCGAAGGTGAGCATATTGACAAATGGATGGCATGGTACGTGTGCGTAGGTAGATGGAAATATGTAGGGTCACCTGGGGTAATTCCTGGTCAAAAAGCATTAACATCCAATTATCACAAAATCTATCTAAGTTAGAGTTACAAATTTTGGTATGGAGGAAGCATATTGGGATGTCCATCGAATAAAATATTCATGCTATCAACAATACATAATGAACTTGAGTAATTGTCGTTAATTAGTGACCAGGAATTACCCCAGAGATGGGGTAATTCCTGGCCACTTACGGGGAAATTATTGGTCACTCAAATGATTGATGAAAATGCATACATTTTGTAAGCACATTATTAATACAAGTTATTAAACTAATTAGATAAAGAATTTATTTATATATATAGCTAATTAAACACTGTATTTAGTTTTTTTAAGGAAGAATGCAATTGTTTTCAACATAATAGCTTTACTTAATAAAACTTAGCCAAAATACTTTTTATACACTTTGTATGCAATAGCTACAGCTTTTATATTTGTTGTGAATGAATCTTCACCTACCAAATAAATAGGTCCATAAAAAATATGGTGCACATGCACCATACACACTGAGCACATGCTTCTGTCTGTTATGAACAGGTTAAGGTGAACAGTTAAGTGAATAGTACAATGCAGTTACAATTAAGCATTTTTCTTAGTATAATTAAGAATAATTATTAAAACTTATAAAATAATTGGATGAAATTTAACAAAGAAAAATTCAGTATATTGTATACTTATCATTAACAGATAAGAATGTTACATTGTGGTTACAGTTAACTTTGCAGTTAAGGCTCACAGAGTTACATATAGTTTAAATCAATAACATATGTCAATAATAGGTGAAATAATAATCCATAAATATTAAAAAAAGGACTGACCAGGAATTACCCCACTGACCAAGAATTACCCCAGTAGCCAGGGGCATTATTTGGAGCCTTCCTGCAAATTATTCAAAACAATAATGGTAAATCCAAAACTATTTTTCAGTAACTGACATGGTACCTAATTCAACCAAAAAAACGAAAAAGAAAAATATTCAGAAGTTTGAGTTTAATCACGATCTTTGTACAAATGTATCAAAACTAAGGCCAATCTTGTTTTACGAAATTTAACAAGCGATTTTAAAAAGATTTTTTTTTTCAAACTAAATACACAGTCAACTCATAATTAAGTAATGGATTGCAATGAAGATAGTTCAGAGTACCTCTGTGATTTTTTTCATTTTGCTGAAGGATTATTAAGACATAAAAAGGACTGTGACCAGGAATTACCCCAGAAACTTGCTGACCAAGAATTGCCCCGGGTGACCCTATTTTCACCGTTGTTAAGGATGCATAGATCGTTGTCACCAATAAAATTTTCTATTATCAATCCTCTGCTGTTTGTGTCTGGACTCCCCCAGAAAGGATTGTGGCCATTCAAATCCTCCAAGATGACAAATGGGGGTGGGAGTTGATCTATAAATGTCTGCAATTCCACGCTTCTCAAATCGTAAGAAGGTGGAATATACATAAAGCAAACTGTGATCAGCGAGTGAAGGTGAACACGCGCAGATACTGCCTAAAGGGACGTGTTGATGTTGAGCTGGCTAGATGCGTAATCAGTGGAGATTAGCATCGCCACGCCTCCACAACGACGGTCTCCTGTCAAGCAGTCCTTGCGGTAAATTTCAAAACCTTTCAGTCTCGGTCTATCAGTAGGTGACAAAAATGTCTCTTGCAGACAGAAAATGGCCGGTTGGTGAGATTCGACAAGATCTTTGACGTCCTTGACATTATGCGAGTAACTCTGACAATTCCAAGATAGAATGCTCAGGGCCATGGAGAGAAAAAGGAGGAAAAACGGCCAAAAGAAAGAAGGGCGCCTCATTTGGTTTGGACGTCCGTCCATCCTTCATCTTCAGATGACGGAATATCTTTAAATTCGACGTCCTCTATTTCGTCATGAATGGAGTGATGAAGAGATTTAGTAAGTTTTACTTGCTTGCCAGGGAGCAAGAAGTCCTCTTTTTTAAAACCAAAATATTTAGGAGGCCTCTGTTTAGAGGTAGCTCCAATTTTGGCACGCGCTTGTATAATTTTCTTTTTTTCAGTGCATTTTTTCGAAGTTTGTGTCTTTGGCATATTTGAAAAGAGTAATTCAGCTGGTTTTATATTTACCATTTGTGTTTCTTTATTTTCATTTATTTTTTTCGGGGAAGTTTTTGTACTATTGGATTGTTTTTGTGTAGTCTTGGGTTTGTAAGTTTGAACAGTACTAATTTGGGTTTGTGCCTCTGTTTTTGTGCTGGAACTTTTAACAACCTTTTTAATTGCTGCAGCATATCATAATCCAGTTGTAGGGGTACGAGAGTCAACAATTTTTCGTGCCTCAGGATATGATACATTTTGGGTCGTTTTTATGATTTGAATTTCTTTCTCAAGAAGCCATTTAGAGCATTGTTTAGAGTAAGAGGGATGATCTCCCTTGCAGTTGACACATTTAAATTCCTTCATACATTCATTGCTATCGTGGCCGAGCTCAGAACATCTGGCACAAGCAGCTGTTCCACGGCAGGATAGCTTAGAATGACCGAAACGCTGGCATTTAAAGCAACGAAGAGGATTTGGAATGTATGGTCGAACGGGGCAAGAGAGGTATCCAGCCTTGACACGTGAAGAGAGGTTAGGAGTACTAAACGTCAAGATGATATGTTTAGTGGGCAGTATTTCTCCATTACGTCTGATGGTAATTCTTCTCACTCCACTTACGTACTGGTCTTTCATCTCCTCTAAGATTTCCGTCTCCTGAGTGTAGAGAAGATCGGGCTCCGAAATGATTCCCTGAGAAAAGTTTAAAGTGGCATGTTCAGAAATGGTGATTAAATACCAACCTATTTGTTTCATGGCCATTAAAGATTTAACTTGATTTTGATTTTTGATTTCAAGAAGAAGATCGCCACTGCGTAATTTTTTTACGGATTCAAATTCACCTATTTGATGTACAAGCGCTTTGTTGATGATAAAAGGAGACACTTTAGCAAGATTTAAATTTGGATCATTACTTTTGATTAAAAAGAACTTCGGATTATTTAGCGAAACATTCTGACGCTCCCCTCGAGGGGGAGGAGGGTTTTTAATTTCAGTATCCATGAGCGGACCGGAGAACTGGGGGAAAGTGGGGTCGAGCCCCTGCGTAGCCCCCCCTACACAGGGGTATGGCTGCATACGACAGGGTTCGCCAGCTAGCCCTGAAGCCTCCCGTACGAGATACCGCTTGGCCCCGGTACCACGCAGCCATCGGCACGGTCGCCACACCTTGGCTTGGGCTTGTTCCGAAATTTGGTAAGTGTGATGAGGGAAGGAGGGAGAAAAAATCCCCACCCGGCGAACTTCGGTTTGAGCAACTGGTGGTCACTACTCCGCCCAAGAGCTCGCCCCGAACACACCACACCGCAAGCCCCCCCACCACGACAAGGTAAACGGACAACGGGGGGGGGGGGGATTTTGACTTTGAGCTCACGTCAAAAAGTCGGTAAGGAAAGCATTAATTTATCTGGTTAATTAGACAGTAATTCATAATTATAACCTTAAATATTACATCTGTTAACAAGCTCATTAATAGTTTATGACTACTTTTTTCAAAATGTTTTAAATTATGTCTATGCAATTATAATTTCTTCAAGTTGCAAAAAAAAAAAAAAAAAAAAGTATTTACCTCAAAAATCGAAAAATGAGAAAACTGACCAGTTTACAGCAATTTCTAAAACACATGAAGTAGTAAATATGCTTCAGTTAACACAGAATAGAAAAATGATTTATAACTTTTCAATTAAAAAACTGAAATGGTCAGTTCTTCCTCTTTGCTTTATTACAATACTCTTGTGCTTTCCTATTTTCCTCAGTCTTTTAATATGGTTGAAATTCTTAACACGCGTCCATTTTCAATAGTAGGAGAAACTAGGGAGACCTGACCCAACTTTTGGTTTGATCAACTACTGATAGTTATACCATAGGAAATTGTTGAATATTTGAAACATTTAAAAAGTTCGGTGAAAGAAGATGGAGAGCACTGATGGCAGCTAAGACTGAGACATTTTGTACAAACCTCCTATCAATTTCTGGCAAGATTCTGTCGATAACAGGATAATAGCAATCCAATTCCATATTTTCAAGAGATTGTGACCGACAATAATGTAAGAAGAAAACAAAGTAGTCACTGAACTTGTGAGTTGCTGCTACTATTCGTTTGCTTTTTAGAAAAGATCCTTCAACTGCAACTCCAATATCTTCAGCTTTTGACTTCGCTTAGTTTCTAAAAGCTTCCCACGCATGATCATTTCGAAGGTATTGTAAATCCTTAACCCTTGTTTGAATTATTTCAGGTGAAGGGATACCGATTGCAGCTCTTCTGAAAGACTATATTTTTTCCCAAAATAGCCTCCATTAATGATAGTAGCACAAGGAACTTTTCAGTTGCGACCTCACTGAAAAGTCCTGGTGTAACCAATGTTTCTTTCGCATTTTTGTCATTTAAATCGCATCTTTGTCCTGTAGGACATCAACTATACAATTAACCCGCAAAACAACTTTTTTTTTTTTTACCGAAGTATACCAGTAACTCTAGCGGTATCTATGAGGGTCATTCTACGCTATTTGAATTCAGACGGCCAATGGAAAAACTTCATGTGAAACTGATTTTAATAATGTTTTTGCATGCTGAAGCATTACAGACTATTATCTTTTATATGGACCACCCAATTAATTCACTGCAATTATTTTATTTTAGCATTTACAGCCGAAAATAGTCATAAATGTATACTCCCCTGGCCTGTTCAAATACTAGTTTTTATACAAACATGTTCGACGCTCAATTTTTGCTAACGCGGCATAATGTTTTTTGCCATAATCATACACTTACATTAACAGAGAAACCAATTTCATCAGTAAACATTGAAAAAATATTTATTATTATTAAAAAAAAATACACTTTTCAACGGGCCATATCAATAGTGTCACCTCCACCTGGCGAACTTCAAAGACTGAAATTTAGTATAAAAAATGCATAAGAATGATGTTGATTGCGAATAACCAGTGTAATACTGAGTAAAGTTAAAAGCAAGCTAAGAGGTTTTAAAAAAATTCGAATATTATTGCATCGGTTCTTGTTGAAAGTGCCTCAAAGCTTACTGCGCCAGTCGCTGTAGTATTTCCCCTGGTAAGTATAACTTTTGATATTTCATCGTTACATAAGTATGCGTATGTACAATGTAATGCTTATTGTGTGCAGACATCACGGTTTACTTGAAGTTCTGGTAAGAAGAACGCGTGATGCTGTTTTTATAGGTAATGTGTGATTTTGTCACTTCTCTGGCGTCACTCCCCTGGCATTTTTGTCCAAAAAAAGGGTAAATATACATTAAAACTGTGATATAAGCATAATTAATTTCATTTTTAATCCTAATTGCCCCTGTGAAAGCAATTTGAATGAACGTAAATAATGCGAGAAGTATTTTTATTTGGGATCTGCGGTGCGACTTGTATGCAACATGTCGTGTTTTCAGGATTAATTTTTTTTCATTTTATTACAACGTGAAAATTTTTTTTAATACAGGTCTCATAGAAATGAGTCCATACTATGATTTTACACCGAAAAATAAGTGAAATAATTGTAAATCAAACCAGAATTCCGCCAATAGTGTCACTCCCCTGGCAACGCGTTTTCCCCTGGTATCGATAAACCCCCCAAAAATTGAAATTTCGTCTGGCCCTTACCACTACAATCATAAAAATAGCGGCTACTAGTGATATAATGAGTGTGAGATAAAACAGATTATTTTTTCTTTGGGGACACAAAAAACGCATTGATCGTAGAATCACCCATGAACCTCTCCAGTTCTAAAACTGACAACCC
Source organism: Uloborus plumipes (assembly GCA_038373865.1). Lineage (NCBI taxonomy): Eukaryota > Metazoa > Arthropoda > Arachnida > Araneae > Uloboridae > Uloborus > Uloborus plumipes. The sequence goes on along the minus strand of JAXGGA010000353.1, from coordinate 239,932 downwards.
TTTGGTCTCTTGACAACGAACAAATGTTTCCTGCCTTGGTGAACTTTTATTCTGGAGTAAGAAAAATAAAGTTTTGCTCTTCATTTCTTCTAACCCTACTGCACTTAGTATATGATGATTTTCAAGTGCTATATGGGCGATTCTCTGTAAACTCGTCATTTTTCACACGAAATCTGTCCGGGCACGGTATTTTGAAATATTCGTATAATTATAATACTATTGCTCAGAAAATAAATCTATTACTTTGGTTTGAAAAAGGGCCAATTGAAGTTTGTGTTTTTCTGATAAATCATGATAGGGGGTAAGTCCCCCGCCTAGTATAACTAGGCAGAGGATTGTGCCAGGTGACTGTGTTTTTGCTCTTTGTTGCGTAATATCTGCAAAACTATTGGAACATAATTAGTTATGAGACTACCTATAAATTTAGGCACAAAAAGTGGACATAATAACTAATATGTTTTACAATTTAATTAATTGACATTAATAAAATCACTTCCCAGAGGACTGTTTTCACAACGACCCTGATGCATACTTTCATCACAATGTGCTCTCAACTAAGCAAAGCCCCCCCCCCCCCGTTGTCCGTTTACCGTGTCGTGGTGGGGGAGGGGGGCTTGCGGTGTGGTGTGTTCGGGGCGAGATCTTGGCGGAGTAGTGACCCCCAGTTGCTCAAACCGAAGTTCGGCGGGTAGGGATTTTTCTCCCTCTTCCCTCATACACTTACCAAATTTCGGAACAAAGCCCAAGCCAAGGTTCAGCGACCGTGCCGATGGCTGCATGGTACCGGGGACAAGCGGTGCCTCAAGCGGTCGACTTCAGGGCTAGCTGGCGAACCCTGTCGTATGCAGCCTTACCCCTGTGTAGGGGGGCTACGCAGGGGCTCGACCCCGTTCTTTCCCCCCAGTTCTCCGGTCCGTTCATGGATTCAAAAGAAAAAATCCTTTCTCCCCCTAGTGGGGAGCGTCAAATTGATTTGCCCTCGAGCGCAGCTAAGTTCTTTGTCATCAAGCGTAACAGTAATTTAAATTTTTCTACAACATCCCCTTTTCTTATTAATAAAGCTCTGACTCATTTAATTGGAGAATACGAATCAGTGAAAAAATTGCGAACTGGCGAACTTCTTGTCCAGATTAAACACCAAAAACAAGTTAAATCCATTCTTTCTATCAATCAAATAGGCTCTTATCTATGTACTGTTACAGAACACAAAACACTAAACTTTTCTAGAGGTATCATTTCGGAACCAGATCTCCTCTTTACACCCGAGGAAGAAATCTTGGAGGAAATGCAGTCGCAGAATGTAAGCGGAGTGAAACGGATCACCGTTAAGCGTGATGGCAAAATGGCACCCACCAAACACCTTATCTTGACATTCTCAACTCCTGACCTCCCTTCCCGTGTAAAAGCTGGGTATCTCTCTTGTTCAGTTCGACCTTACATCCCAAACCCGCTCAGGTGCTTTAAGTGCCAGCGGTTTGGGCATTCTAAGATTTCGTGTCGTGGTACCGACACATGTGCCAGATGTGCCGAACCTGGCCATGATAGTGTACAGTGCACGAAAGACTTTAAATGTGTCAACTGCAAGGGAGATCATCCCTCCTATTCGAGAAAATGTTCTAAATGGCTCCTAGAAAAGGAAATACAGGTAATTAAAACGACTCAAAAAATATCGTATCCTGAAGCAAGGAAAATAGTAGATTCCCGTACACCCACCGCAGGAATTTCTTACGCTGCTGCCGTTAAAAAAGTCCTCAAAACTTCAAGCACCCAAACAGATACGCAAATAAACACTATTAAGCCAGTCATCTCACCTAAACAAAATGTACAGTCTACTAGTTCAAATTCTTCTCAAAATAAAATTACGAACAGCAAGCCACAAACAGAAAAACATATCGTAAACACGCCTAATGCTGTAATAACTATAAACAAGAATACGCAAAATCCAAAGAAAACTATAGAAAAAAAGAAACTGATTAAAACACGGGCTAAAATTGGGGTTTCCTCGAAACAGAGGCCCCCAAATTTTTATGGTTTTAAAAAAGAGGACTTCTTGTACTCTAACAAGAAAACAAAGCTCATTAAATCTTCTCTTGAGGAAGTTGTTCCCCCTCACGATGAAATTAATGATATAGCATTTGAAGAACTCCCGCCATCCGACGATGAAGGGTGGAAGGATCCCTCTGCCTAATGCGCCGCTTTTTAGTTTGGCCGTTCTTCCTATTTTTTCTCATCATGGTCCTGAGCATTCTTTCGTGGAATTGTCAGAGTTACTCGCATAATGTCACCGACGTCAAAGATCTTGTTGAAAATCACCAACCGGCCATAGTCTGTCTGCAAGAAACATTCTTGTCCCCTACAGACAGACCGAGACTGAAAGGTTTTGAAATATACCGCAAGGACTGCTTGACAGGAGACCGTCGTTGTGGAGGAGTGGCGATGCTAATTTCCACTAATTACGCATCTAGCAAGCTCAGTATCAACACGTCCCTACAAGTAGTAGCTGCGCGTGTTCACCTTCACTCGCTAGTCACAGTCTGTTCGGTGTATATTCCACCTTCTTATGACTTGAGAAGCTTATTGATTGATCAAATCCCTCCCCCATTTGTCATCTTGGGGGATTTCAATGGCCACAATCCTCTCTGGGGGAGTCCAGACATCAACAGTAGAGGATTGATAATAGAAAATTCTATTAGTGACAATGATCTATGCGTTCTTAATAATGGTGAAAATACTTATTTCCATCTTCCGACGCAGACTTACCATGCCATCGATCTTGCAATTTGCTCACCTTCGCTTCTGCCACACTGGGAATTCGAGGTGGAAAGTTGTCTCTACACCAGTGGCCACTCCCCGATCAAGTTAACATTTACTGGACGCTGCGGCTACAATCAGCAGCAGCAAGCCCGTTATCGCCTTGATCGAGCTGATTGGGCAGCATTTACCCAGTTGGCAGAAATAACATCGGAAGTAGTGAATGATTCTGACATCGATGTAGCAGTAAGCCGAGTAACCGACATAATCTTGAATGCAGCAAAAGTTGCTATACCAAGAACCACCAAGAAGAGGATTAAGTTTCCGAGTTTGGTGGAACTTTGATTGCCAGGCAGCCGATAAGAAGCAGAGAAAAGCATGGAACACATTTCGTCGATATCCGACCACACAAAATCTTGTGGTACTCAAACGAGCTCGTGCTGAAGCTCGGAGGATACGACGGAAAAACCAGCGGGACTCGTGGCAAGCCTACGTCAGCACAATCACGACGTCCACCCCACCTAAGACCGTATGGGGAAAAATAAAAAAAATCGCTGGTAACTACAAAATGTCTTGTGCACCCATTCTGCAGAACAATGGTCAAATTTCATCTGAACACAAAGAAGTGGCCGATTGCTTGGGGACTCATTTGGCAAAAGTCTCCAGGTCAGAAAATTATCCGCCAAAATTTTTAACTTTTAAATTAATTAAAGAGAAAAAACTATTGGATTTTCATTCGAATATTACGCAGCAATACAACTCAAATTTCCCAATTAAAGAACTAAATACTGCTTTACAAAAAACAAAAAACACATCACCGGGCCCTGATGAAATCCACAATATAATGTTAAAAAATCTAAGCAGGTCTTCTTTAGAAAACATACTGCAACTTTTCAATAGAATTTATTCTGAAAATTGGTTTCCAAAATCCTGGAGTCAGGCAATAATTATTCCTATCCTTAAACCGAAAAAACAATTAGATAATCCTGAGACCTATAGCTCTCACTAGTTGCTTATGTAAATTAATGGAGCGGATGGTCAACGCCAGGTTGATGTACATCCTGGAGTCGTACCATACGCTCTCTTCATATCAAAGCGGATTCAGGCGTGGCAGATGCACAATTGACAATCTGCTGCTTCTCGAAACATCTGTAAGAGAAGCCTTCCTTAAACGTAAACACCTTGTGAGCGTATTCTTCGACATTGAAAAAGCATATGACCGTACCTGGAGATACGGGATCCTCAAAACCCTCCATGAGTATCTGTTGCGAGGTAAACTGCCTTTGTTTCTCTCCAATTTTTTAAAAAATCGATCATTCCGTGTACGTGTCAAGTCCGTTCTGTCGGATACCTTCATTCAAGAAGAAGGGGTACCCCAGGGAAGTGTGCTAAGCGTAACTCTTTTCCTAGTTGCAATCAACAGCTTAATCGAACAACTGCCTCCCGCTGTCAAAGGTACCATGTTCGTTGATGATTTTCAGATATCTTTCTCGTAATCGAACATGAGTATCGTTGAAAGACATCTTCAAACAGCTATTAATAAAGTCTGTCAATGGGCGGAGGAAAATGGCTTTTCCTTCTCGGCTCAAAAAACCTTCTGTATGCACTTTTGCCGCAAAAGAGGTCTTCATCCGGACCCAAATCTTTTCATAAATAATCAACCTATATCTGTAAAAGATCAAGGAAAATTTCTTGGTCTTACCCTTGACAACAAACTAAAGTTCTTACCGCACATTCAGGAATTGAGAAAGAAATGCTTTTTGAAATTAAATATCCTTAGAGTCTTAGCTAACACTTCTTGGGGTGCTGATACAGAGTCTCTTTTAAGAATATACAGGACTCTGATACGCTCAAAACTTGATTACGGATGCCAAATCTATGGTTCAGCAGCGAAAAGTTATCTAAAAGCCTTGGATCCAATACATAACCAGGCGTTACGCATCTGCACAGGCGCTTTCCGAACGTCGCCTATCAACAGCCTCCATATTCTTACACTTGAACCTTCTTTGACCGATAGACTCCTTAAACTCTCATTAAGTTTTTATTTCAAAATAAAACCTCATACAAAACATCCGCTACATCTTTAGATTTTTAATCAATCTAATGTCACCTTATTTATTCACCGTCCGTCGGTGACCCCAACATTTGGGATCCGAATGCGTCGGTTGCTTCCAGATTTGCAACTACCAGATTTTATTACTTTTGATTCAATAAAAACTGTCGAACCGTGGAGTGAAGTAATAGTTACTACAATTAAAGACCTTTATGAATTTCCCAGAGAAACTACAGCCAACATAGTTTATCAACAAACGTTCCACGATGTCAAAGGCAGATATTCCGAATACAGAGACATTTACACTGACGGTTCAAAATCTAACAGTCACGTCGGCTTTGCCGCAATAATTGATGGTCAAGTAATTTCAGAAAAATTAAATACATCTTGCTCCGTATTCACCACTGAAATAAAAGCTATCTTTATATCTCTACAATCAATAGCCAGGTCAGACCACAAAAAGTTTGTGATATACACCGGTTCAAAAAGCTCTATAGAAGCCATAACTCACTGCAATAATAATAGCCATCCAATAGTCCTGCAATCTTACCACTTAATCAAAAAACTAAAGCAAAATAATTTTCAAGTTCTTTTTTGTTGGGTCCCTGGCTATGTGGGAATCGCATTCAATGAGGCAGCTGATGCAGCTGCCAAAGCTGCAAGTATTCAGGGCGATGATCGTGTTCCTTTCGGCGATATAAAAAATGCCATTTGTGAAAGGGTTAACACTCATTGGCAGCTGGCTTGGAATACAGAAAATGAAAACAAGTTGCAGTCGATCCAAACCTCAACGAAAGGTTTCAGGTCATTGCACCTCACCAGGAGAAAACAAGTTAAATTAGCACGTCTCCGCATTGGTCACACCAGGTTCACCCATAGACATCTCTTATGCCGCGAACCTGCTCCAATATGCAACAGCTGTAATATAGTTCAAACAGTGCTGCCCAAGCAGCATCGAATCTTGGCGCAATATTGTAAAATGTTGGCTGAATGATGGGATAAGATTGGCGTACAATATTGGCTGAAGCTTGGAGGTGATACATTTTGACAATATCCGCCAATATTGCAACCGCAATCTTGAGCCATTATTGCATGCCAGGCTGAAGCCAATATTGGGATTAGATTGGTTAAATAGTGGCTTACATTATTGGCACTACCATGGTTGAATAGTGGCTCACAATGTTGGCATTACCTTGGTTAAATAGTGGCTCGCAATGTTGGCATTACCTTGGTTAAATAGTGGCTCACAATGTCGGCATTACCTTGGTTAAATAGTGGATCACACTATTGGTTCAATAGTGGCTAAATTGTATGTGGTGACTTTGCGTTCATACATTATTGTGCTACACCTGTTTAAACATTGAACTTATTGTTATATCAGGTTCTCATTGAGACTACTTGTTGCTCTTTTTTAATAAAGAGCAAATTTTGCATTTTAATACTGGTGTCTTCAAATTGCAGGAAAGTGAAAAAGACAAATTTTAATGAATTGCAACCTTGTGTTTTATATTTCTTTGAAAAGTGAAATCCGAAAAAATTTGGAATTTTCAATCTAGTTGGCTATGTCAAATTGTTATAACATTTTTATGGTTTTCCACAATAAAATTAAAACCAAAATGATTGTGAGTCAGATTTGTGAAAGAAGTTTCGTATTATACGGAATGTATTTAAACTTCAGTTCATGCAGCTTGTTTCCATGCATCATAATACATTATCACACAATGGAGGAAAGAAATAGAAAATTATTTTTCTTCTATAAATATTATCTCTAAGTTAATGTGAATAGAATATATAGTGTATAAGAAAGAAACAAAACAATATTTTTCAGGACCAGAATAATTTTTATTCAGTACTTGGTGACATTTTCTAAATTATAATTGGATATTTTTTTACAAACATAAGAATAACAGAATATACTATATACAGGGTTCATACTCATTTTTGAAAATAAAAATGAGGGACTTTTGAAGGACTGCCAAATTTTTTAAGGACTCCGTAGGAAAATATTTAAATATCTGAATCAATAAGTCAGAAATATAGAATCCTAAATTTTAGAAAAATTATATTTACATTATCTTATGAAAATTAATTTTAATTTCCGGATCTTTAAAAATTCGTAAAAAATATTCTATCTTCAAAACAAATGAAAATTTTGAAGAGTAAAATATGTAGGAGAAAAAAATTAGTGAAGCAACTATTTCATTTATTAAATTTTAGTTTAAATGTTGCAAAAGTAAGGAAAAAACAAAGAGTTACAGAAGCTTTAAATTAATCTTGATTCTTTCTAAGCGATTTTTTTACATTTAAAAAATAAATGTCTATGCTTACTAATACACTTTGGCTAATACAGTATAAATTATTTCAGCAGAGATTAAACTCATAAAAAGATTTGAAAAACAAAAATCTCCACATTTTGAAAACATGTAATATTACGGGCCCCTAAGGGGGAAATAAGTGATTATTCAAGAAAGATTCAAACCTTTAAAATTTAGAAAAAGGACACATTAAATATATATACATATGTGCAATTATTAAGAAACTTTTCGCAATATACATGTTCAATGTTAGCAAAAGATAAAGTTGCTTAGTATTAAAACAAAAAATTAGCTCATTTTAAGTAATATACAGTTAGTCCAGGCTAGTGTCCATTGAAATGTCATCGCACCTCAAATTTTTACATATATGACATTTTTTGGCGGTTTCTATATGAATTTGACCTGCTGATTCCGAATCCGTTGAGTGCCAGACGCTAAAACTTGAGCATTTTTGTCAAAATAGCGAAATCCAATATGGCTGCTGTAAAAGGTACGAAGCAAATTAATGCAATCGTGCGTGCAATGAAACATTTTATACACTTAAAAATGATTGTACTCTTTAGTCAAATTATAATTCTATTGAAAATTTATATTTATGAAAAGTATACCAATAAAAAAATTATCAAAATGGTAAAATTCAAGATATCAGCCTGAAAAGTTATAAGGTTTGTTTTCAGGTATTAATACTTTTTTAAACCGTAATTTACATTAAAGTAGAATGTTTTAACAAAGATAAATGTTTAAAATGATATGCAAGGAGCATAAAAATGTGATTTAGCCTAAAAATAACAGTTAAAAAATATTTAGAAACATTCCAAACTTAAGTTTCGGGATTTTGCCTGTTTAAACCAATTTCCTGCAAGAAACAAGTTTCTGTTGCGAAAAAGTTGCATGAATGCGAACTTCTCACCGGTGTGAAACGTATTTTTAACTACCAGTTGGAAGGTATATCCAACGTGTTTGTTTAGTGTTTCGTCTTCAGCTGGATTATAGATTGTTCAGATTGACATCACCCAAGTAAGGGCATGTGCAATCTCTCGATATTGTAGTTTTGGATGAATTTCAAACAAATTAGCGGCTCAGCTATTTGCTTGAAATTTCTGCCTTAGCTGTGGCCATATTTGTTAAACTGCTCCAGGAGCTTTCCTGGTAAGCCAGATAGGTGCCAAACTGCTACCATCAACCTATCTCAAAGTTTTTTGCAAGTTTCCGATTTATTGCCGTAAAGTGACTGACTTTTGTTTGGAAGCGTTATAAATTCTTTAGCTAGATTTTTGACTTAAGCAGGATACTTTCCTGATTTCTTCCAGGTATGTTACTGGTAGAAGTTAAGCCTATAACTGCCCATTATTTTCCAGGGGTGTTTCGCTTTGTTTTTAGAAAAACACTGTGAAGAGAAAAATTGGCTTAAAACATATCAGACAAATAAAAAACAAATTTTCCGGTAAGAAGAGAATCGTATGAGAAACACCACTACAAAAAATTATTTTTTCCTAATGAAAAAGCGAGAACATTCTTAGGGCTAATGAGATATATTCGATAGATGTTTTGTGATAACTTTAGAAGCGTCTGTGAATCAACCGAACAAAACATTGTTACTAAACTAAAAGGGAGAAAAAAGTCTTGAGACTTATCTGGAAGATTCATTAAATATTTTGTAGTAATTTTAAAAATACCTGTGAGACAACAGAACAAAATATTGTTACTACTTAACTAAAAAAATTTGCAAAGTTTTCTATTTTGATGCTTTATTTTAACAGAAAGCCTTTTTTCATTTTACTACTTCAAATGACAGTACAAATCACTATACCTACCATCTCTACAAAAATGTGTTTAGTTTTTTTTTCCTTTCTTGATGTGATATAGACCTAAACGTAAAGTATTGATAGGGCTTAAAATGCAGAGGACTCGGGTAAAATTGGCAAGACACAGATGCATGCATGTGACAAACGTGTCCTCAAGGATGCCACTAAACATTAAGAAGGTTGAAACAATGCTTACGTTCACCGCAAAGACTAAAATCTGTGATTCAAATCATACGCCAGACACAAAAATGGTATATGGTTTAATGGAGTTATCAAGGGAAAGCTTCCTTGCAGAAATTATTTAGTCATGAACTGGCTCCTCTTCCTACTGCTTTATTAGATGATGAGTGAAATATGAGAGGTCCAAATAAATCTGCATAAGAGTCAAAACTAAAGGCAATTTTCAGGGTAGGCGGTAATAGTAGTCCAGAAATTATAATTCTTGGTGAATGTGTAACATTGTGGGTAGTACCTATACTCGCAAAGCTACCCGCTTGAGTAATTGTATTGATGGTGAAGAAAACCTTATTAAGCACGAAATACAAACCATTCTTGCGGTGCACAATCTGTTTAAGAGATACGATAAATTTAGTACTACGTCACAACGTCGAGCCACACAAGAGAAAAATTTCTATTGTGTTTTTCAACTTAATGAAAAATCACCATTTTCTAAAAGAGATATCTTACTGAAAATAGTACCAAATATGACGCAAGTAATTAAGTTTGTTGTGAGCCGACTGTGTTCGATCCCCAGGTCGTGTTGGAATTCAACAAGCTTTTGTATCTCATTAAGAAGCTGATGTGATTATGACTCACTATTTAGCTAAAGTCAGTAGTATTCCAAAAGAATTTAGAAACCTTCCGAATTAAAGTAAGTCACTTTACGGCAAGAAATTGTAAATTTCCCAAAAACTCTTAGATAGGTTGATGGTAACAGTTCAACACTTTTCTGGCTTACAAAGAAAGCTCCTGGAGCAGTTTAACAAATATGGCCAGTGCTAAGGCAAAAATTGCAAGCAAATAGCTAAGCCGCTTATTTGTTTTGCAATTCATCCAAAACTACAATATCGAGAGATTGCACGTACCCTTACTTGGGTGAAGTCAATCTGGACAATCCATTATCGAGCTGAAGGCAAAACACTAAACAAACAGATTGGATATACCTTCCAACTGGTAGCTAAAAATATCTTCACACCAGTGAGAAGTTCGCATTCATGCAACTTGTATCAATATGGGAAACTTTTTTGCAAAAAGAAACTTGTTTCTTGCAGGAAATTGGTTTAAACCGGCAAAATCCCGAAACTTAAGTTTGGAATGTTTCTAAATATTTTTACAGTGTTATTTTTTGACTAAATCACATTTTTTATGCTCCCTGCATATCATTTTAAACATTTATCTTTGTTAAAACATTCTATTTTCATGTAAATTACGGTTTAAAAAATGATTAATACCTGAAAACAAGCCTTACAACTTTTTAGGCTGATATCTTGAATTTTACCATTTTGATAATTATTTTATTCGTATACTTTTCATAAATATAAATTTTCAATAGAATTATATTTTGACTAAAGAGTACAATCATTTTTAAGTGTATAAAATGTTTCATTGCACGCACGATTGCATTAATTTGCTTCGTACCTTTTACAGCAGCCATATTGGATTTCGCCATTTTGACAAAAATGCTCAAGGTTTAGCGTCTGGCACTCAACGGATTCGGAATCAGCAGGTCAAATTCATATAGAAACCGCCAAAAAATGTCATATATGTAAAAATTTTAGGTATATGGCCTTCTAGCCTGGACTAAGTAGAATAATTTGCAATTGTAGAAAGGAAAAACAGGAAATAAACAGAAAAAAAGAAATGAAACATGGGAACAAAGAGCCCTTCATCATAAACAGACAAAGAAAAGAGTTGGCATGCAATGGACACTACATGTCCATTTCTGTTAGAGAGGAGTTTGCAGCTGCTTTCTCGCTTCTAATTTTTCTTCCCCCATCCCGATCTGGAGCTTGTGCTAAAAAAACTCCTACTCTTTTCTCTATATCCACAAGTTGCGAATCTGGCACAGCAATTTGAACTGCAGCTGAAAATAAGATAGTAAAAGTAAATGCTTTGTGATAATTATAAGTTAAAATAAAACAAAAGAAACATCTTTAATGATTTCTACAAAATAATGCAACGTGTTTAACATGACAAGAATACACCTTGGTTTCTTAAAGAAAAAAGTGATGTTTTTCTGGGAACAACTGGTGAATGCCAAGCATTAAATATGAAAATAAGAAAACTACATATTTTCGTCTTTCACTTGTAACATCCTTGGAAAAATAATTAGGTTTTAGTTCATTAAACATTTAAAATTTTCATTCATAAAATAACTTGTTAATTTTTACTCTACTTTAAGTATTCTACCTTCATAAACACAAAATTTCCTTTTTTTACAAGTAATTACTTTCTCAACTAATCTTGTCAAATTTTATTGGGAGTACACATTCAAACTTTCAATAAACGCACAGTAATTACAGTTTACATGCAACAGAAAGTTGAAGAAGGATAGATGGTGCATTTTAAAACAAAGATTTTTTTCATATGTAAACCAAAATTTTTAAAATATATTTTTCAATACATTAAGGGATGTAATACTAGTTTTAAAAAAATGAAAAAAATTTTAACATTGATGTCCTAAAAATAAAAGTATAGACAATCTCTAAGTGTTATTAACTAAGTGTATTACTAGTGGATTACTAAGTTTATTAAGGGGCAGTGAACTTTTTAATAATATGATATTCAGAGGACTGATATTCAGAGACTTTGTTGTAAAATTTTTTTGGAGTTTTCCTCCTTACTTACAACTTTTTGGATCAACATTTGGGAAATGGCATGGATAAGGGGAGTATTCCCTATACCTCTTATCTACGCCACCCTATTTCTGTGTCTTTTCATATATACTCAATTTTAATACTTCAAGGATGATGGTAAAGGGCGGTAGTTTCAAGTTTCTGCCTTAGTTCAAGAAGTTTTAAACTATTCTACTTTTATCACCAGTAAGTGCTCTGAAAGGACAAGTTATTTGAAGTTTCAGATAAAGACATAGTGGATGATCAAGCAACTGTTCATTTATTGATGAAAATCATGACAGTTCCTATCCTAAAAACCGTTTTTCATTAAGATCAAGATTTGCACTTATGTCTCCTTCGGTGTTGCTTTCAATTCTCCTTTGGTGTTGCTGTGAATAAAATTTAATCCCACATATCAGAAATGTATAATATATGCTAAAAAATATCAAATCAGTTTCACATTTGTGAGAAAACTGTGAACTTCTGCAACAAATCAGTCTACAAAGAACAATTGTAATTAATGTAAATTATTAAATAATGAACTTTTTTGCTACTTACAATAATTGTTACGAGTTATAGAAGTTAATCATTAGAATAATCAGAAAAAATCCACGTGCAATGGAAGCCAAGATCATACTACAATTTAAAATTTATATCCTTGTGATTTTCTTTAGTATAATATTCAGGAACATTAGTTAACTATTAGGCTTTGAAAACATACCTATCACAACCTTGGCGATATTCAAATTTTGAAATGATGATTTTCCCCTTCGCCCATGGTAGCTGTATTGCTTTGCCAAAGCCGAGGAGAATATTTTGGTCATGACGTTAAATACAACAGCTTTGTAGGTTTCTCCTCCAGTTTTAGAAAGCAATTGAATCTATCAGGGGAGAAAAAAAGAAAAAACACCACATGAAATAAATAGTAAACAAAGGATTTTTCTAACAGCAAAAGGCTGGTAGACCTAAATATATTTTTGTTAGAAATAAATTATGATTAAAACAATAAATATTCTAGATCACAGATATGATTTACAGGTATTAAAAATAAATAAATCATACAAATTTTAAGAAAATCTTTAGTGCTATGAACCTTTCTCATACAAAATTTCAGGAAACCAACAACCATGTTATATCATTGCAACTCTATAGTAAAAACTGAACACAAACACTTAACAAGATGAAACATCTTGTTCAACCAAGGATAAAATGAAACATGTAAAGGAGCATAGTTTTCTCATTTGAAATATATTTTGTATCAATGACTATCAAATAAAAATTTCACCAGATTTTGAGCAACTCCTGGATCAGCTATGGATTCGTCGATAGAAAGGAGTTCTTCTTTGCTGCTGATCGGCATTTTAAATAGGAAATTGTCCAAAGGACTCCCATCTAAATTGCTATCTTTTACGGATAGCTTATTAACTTCGCTTTGAAGTTCATGAATTGATCTTTTCATTTGCTTGATTTCAAACTTTATTTCTTCAAAGCCTTTGGTAAAAAGTTCCTTAATTTCTACCATTTCTAAAAGACAAAACATTACATTACTGTACAGTCAAAAAATTGATTTGAAATGACTCAAATAACAAATTATAGAGAAACACACCATTATTGATGTTTCTCCCACATTCTGCACATTCTGATGCTACAGCCTTAGGCTTTGCACCCCCAATATTTGCCGGTGCTGCTACCGGTTTTACCAGATGCACAACAGATGGCACTCCATATGTTGCTACACTTTCGACATCTGAAACATTAAAAATTAGGCATGAATTAACAACATAGTTGAAAAAACATAATAACAAATTACGTGGACCGCGCTGAGCATTCGCTACCTCGCCAAATGTGATAAAATCAAATTTAGCAGAAAACTTGGATTAGACTAAAGTACTGGAGAATGGAAATTTCTCTGAAATTTCCACTAGAAAACAATTATACAGGAACTAAATATTAATAAAAGTTACTTGAAATTAATCTTTGACTAAGCTTTTCAAACTTTACTCTAAGACTTAAAATTTGGCTAATTTAATGTCTAACAACTTGAAAACCGTAGCGCAGGCTCTGAATTATATAAAGTTTTGTAAACAATGTTCAGAAAAACTTAAACTTAATGCATAAAACCAGAAAGAAAATGCCTAGAAAAAGAGCTGATATTTATAATTATGATTTTGATTTGGATGTTTCGGGAAAGGTGGGCAGGATTGCTTCTCATCCGAGTCTTCCAACGAATCAGACTCTGATGCGGAAGAATACCTCCGTTGCTTCCTCTTCCGCTTTTTTTTCCCACCTTCTACCTCTGTCTCTAAGGTGTCTGTATCCTCGGTTTTTTTTCCCCTTAGCTTTGCTTCAGCATAAGTATCTAAAGGGGAAAGAAAATCCAAATCAGTTGTTATACACATAGCATGCTAAGAACACAAATTTTAACAATTGAGATAAAATAAAATTACAGCTATTTTGCTTCAAAAAACATTAAAACTTAATTAAAAGTAAAGTTGAGCACAGCATTTTGAAAATCTACTAACCATTATTTACATTGTGAAACAGCATAAAAGACGTTAGTAATTTAGCAACTTCCATTTCAAAAAATTACAGCAAAACCCTTTTCTCCAAATTTTTTAAAACAAAAAATATATGATTGTTTCTGTTCACATTCAGACAGCAAAAAATAAATAAAAATCTTGCCATTTACTCTTTGTCAAATGTGTTCAAATAAAGGCTTTTTCTATTTCAGTTAATAGTCTAATAAACATTTTTTTCTTTGATTCATACTTACAATACTTTCCAAGAACACGAACTTTGACAGAGATCCATTTGCCCTCCTGGAAGTCATAGTCCCCTTTAAGGGCTTTTTTGAGTTTGGAGTAACTCCTGATCACAGGCCATTTGGCAAGACTCTCATCCTGCAACAACCATGCTGTTGGCACGACAGAAGTGCTGCTCTCATCAACAAACTCAACTACACAAAATTCCATCATATCCTAAATGAATAAAAAAAGTTCCAACCCATTACTGATGTTATAATAAACAAGCGAAAACAATACAACTTATGACTAAAAATTTTTAATGTCTTTTCATTACTTTATTAAATTCCATGCCACAAAATACCGAAAATAAAATGCTCAAACATTCAAAGTATTGCTACACATGACATGATGAAATAGAGAAAAATATACCAAGCAAACTTTTTGGTGAAAGTCAACTTCTTATTTTACACTAAAGTTTCAATGCAATTGAAAGTCTTGCACAAAATAACTAACCAGGTTAAACCAATCTTTGGATAAAACCTTAGTGATAAATAAACAAATAAATAAATAAAAACAACCTAAGGTTTTGTTTAGTTCATAATTAGAATATTTCAAGTCACTCCGACTTCGTAGTTATAATTGAGCTGTCTATCGGCGATTGTTGAAAAATTGGGTGTGAAAGGGAAAAAAAGCAAGATTTTTTTTTTTCAAATGTATATTTATTGAAATTGCACATAAAAAATCAAAATATAAACAAAACACAAGAATTAAAAACTGTACACAGGAGTCTGCTACAAAAGATACCTTTAAAGTTGGGGGGGGGGGGGTGAAATCTTTACTGCCCATATTTTTTGGGACGGGAAAAAGTCGGTAACTGCATTAGAATGATCTTTATGTTTGCCAGCCATACCTTCAGAATTTCTGGTGATTTAATGAAACAATATTGCTAATTAAATGATTTTAATACTATTTACTTATTGCATATACAATTACCATGATCAATAATCTTTTTTCAATCTGTCTCTCTTTAATATTCAAAATTAATTGGAAAACATGAAATGTGAATGGGTAATTCAAAAACAGTGGGAAAGCTTTTGTTACATACTAGCATTTCCTCAAGGCATTTTCAGAAAGGCGGAAAAATTTAGGAATTTAAGAAATCACGGGAACTATTACAACAAACAATTTGAGGAAGAATGGTAATTTTTTTCAAAATGCAATGCTTAAAAAAATTGATCAAAAAATGTGACAATGCTTTTACCAGGCATAAAAGTGCAATAAGGACACAAAGTGAATATATACAAATGGGACAAGCAACAGGCTCGGGGCCCAACTGGGCTGGTCCTAGTCAAATTATAGACGCCAATGAACAATTAACATCAATGGCCCTCTTGAAACTATTTACTCCTTTCCTCCTTACAGTCTCTTTCGGTAAACTGTTCAAAGTTCCCACTACCCTGTTAAAATAGTCATTTTTTTGAATTTCCAGGTTAGCCTGAGATTTAAACAGCTTAAAACAATGACCCCTTGTCCTGTTTTCCATGCAAAAATCTAACCCTTTAACATCTTTCATTTTGATAAATTTAAACAACTGAATCATATCCTCTCTAAATCTCCTTTGCTCAAGACTATACATATTAAGCATTCTAAGCCTGGAATCATAGTCTAAATTAGAAAATCCATTCACTAACCTTGTAGCCCTCCTTTGTACCTTTTCCAATAAAATAATATATTTCTTAAGATAAGGAGACCAAAATTGAACAGCATACTCCAAATGAGGTCTTACCAGACTTCCATTTAAAAGCAGAAAAACCTTCTTAGATTTGTTTGAAATAGATCTTTTTATAAACCTTATTTTACATAAATCTTAGTTCACAAAAAAAAAAAAAAAAATCCTATTTTGCACTAAAGAACTATGATTTCAGGCATGCTTTTAAAAAATAAATTATTGATGTGGAGCATTTTTGGAGGTATACAAAAATGTTAGGTTTGAATAATTTTACTACAACAAATTCTTTGTCATGTGCCATCACTCTACAAATGTTAATAGCTCACTGAAGATTCTTTTGAAGATACTGACAGAACTTAACAGATTAGCAAGACTTAGCATACAATGTTAGATCAGCCTATCGTACTTGTTGAAATTTTTGTATTTACATAAAGGAAAAAAAGGGGGCACCAGTTACATAAATGAGCACACATGAGAAATAATTATTCTAGTACAGAAACATATGAGAAGTCATAAGTAAAACTTGGAAACTGCAGAAATAGAAGAAAAAAAAAAAACCCAGAAGCAGTTCAGAAGGATTCAAATTCATGCCACTTTTAAACCACTCGTGCAGAGTTTTGAAGATTTTACCAGAGAAGTTAAACATTATACACATTACAAGTTTATCATTTGAACATTGAATTTTATGAGAAATATTGCAGCAGAGAAATAACAACCAATTAAAATTATGAAGAAAAACATTTGAAATATAGCTCCCCAACCCCCCCCCTCAAAAAAATATTATAATCCCTGTAAAATCCTTCTTAAAAATTTTAATAACATATCCTGTGCCATGACCCCCCCCCCCCAATCCCTTGTTGGCACATGATCAATTAAATAAAAGATATTTATAGCCTGCTCTAAGTATATATACTTATAGCTGTCAGAGAGGGTTTTTTTTTTTAACAATTCCCCTTATGAAGCAGTGGAATAGCCACATGATGATCTTGAAATGGCACGACAAAACATTTTTTTGCATTATTTAATGAATATTTCTCAAGCTGCCCAGACAGATTCTTCAATTTGAAAATATCAATATTCTTTGAATCAAATGGATATTGATAATACGATTTCATAGACAAAAATTTATACCCGAACACAATGAAACATTTTTCGATACAATTTTTTTACAAATACAATTTTTAACAATTTTGTGCACAGCAACAACATTATCTTTAACAAATATATATTTATCGCTTTCTTTTTTTAGGGAAATGAAGAAAGAATTGGTTTTTATTTTTTCATATGATGCCTGGTTATTTTGGACATCTTTAGTGCAATAAGTAGCTAATTTTGGGTCTTCAATAGTATGAATACCTGGAAATTTCTCAGATAATCTTCTACAGACTTGGCCTAAAGGTTTATTTTTGGAACGCAACATGCGTTTTAACTGACCTAAAAAATTTTCGAATTTGAATGCACTAAAGTTGTCCAAAACTCCATGGGATTTTACAGATTCTGCAAGATGGATCAAACTATGAACGTTGTACACAATAAATTCATCACCATAAATTTTGCGTGCGTCATTTACAAAAATTATTAACAAATCTGTGACATAATCACTGTGTTGAGAAAATTCTTCAGAGCACAACATGTATATACGGGTCATTCTACGCTATTTGAATTCAGACGGCCAATGGAAAAACTTCATGTGAAACTGATTTTAATAATGTTTTTGCATGCTGAAGCATTACAGACTATTATCTTTTATATGGACCACCCAATTAATTCACTGCAATTATTTTATTTTAGCATTTACAGCCGAAAATAGTCATAAATGTATACTCCCCTGGCCTGTTCAAATACTAGTTTTTATACAAACATGTTCGACGCTCAATTTTTGCTAACGTGGCATAATGTTTGTTGCCATAATCATACACTTACATTAACAGAGAAACCAATTTCATCAGTAAACATTGAAAAACTATTTATTATTATTAAAAAAAAATACACTTTTCAACGGGCCATATCAATAGTGTCACCTCCACCTGGCGAACTTCAAAGACTGAAATTTAGTATAAAAAATGCATAAGAATGATGTTGATTGCGAATCACCAGTGTAATACTGAGTAAAGTTAAAAGCAAGCTAAGAGGTTTTAAAAAAATTCGAATATTATTGCATCGGTTCTTGTTGAAAGTGCCTCAAAGCTTACTGCGCCAGTCGCTGTAGTATTTCCCCTGGTAAGTATAACTTTTGATATTTCATCGTTACATAAATATGCGTATGTACAATGTAATGCTTATTGTGTGCAGACACCACGGTTTACTTGAAGTTCTGGTAAGAAGAACGCGTGATGCTGTTTTTATAGGTAATGTGTGATTTTGTCACTTCTCTGGCGTCACTCCCCTGGCATTTTTGTCCAAAAAAAGGGTAAATATACATTAAAACTGTGATATAAGCATAATTAATTTCATTTTTAATCCTAATTGCCCCTGTGAAAGCAATTTGAATGAACGTAAATAATGCGAGAAGTATTTTTATTTGGGATCTGCGGTGCGACTTGTATGCAACATGTCGTGTTTTCAGGATTAATTTTTTTTTCATTTTATTACAACGTGAAAATTTTTTTTAATACAGGTCTCATAGAAATGAGTCCATACTATGATTTTACACCGAAAAATAAGTGAAATGTAAATCAAACCAGAATTCCGCCAATAGTGTCACTCCCCTGGCAACGCGTTTTCCCCTGGTATCGATAAACCCCCCAAAAATTGAAATTTCGTCTGGCCCTTACCACTACAATCATAAAAATAGCGGCTACTAGTGATATAATGAGTGTGAGATAAAACAGATTATTTTTTCTTTGGGGACACAAAAAACGCATTGATCGTAGAATCACCCATACAAGAGTGTAACAGTATAAAATTATCATACATTTGTTTAGGTAATATGTTGCGCAAAACAACAGGTCCAGTATATAAGAGAAATTGGCGGAACTCTGTCGCCTTCCACCTTTCAATTTCTTTAATTGACCTGGGTTTCCTAGAAAATTCTCCAGGCACATAACATTTTAGGCCTTCCAACCTCGATGAAATGTCGGAGATTTCCAGAGCACGAAGACGTACTGAGCTGCTCTTTATCCAATATAAGAGTAGCCGTTTAACTACACCCAAGCAGATTAAATGCATATAATCTATCAGAAAACCAAGAACCATATCCATCTGTAACCTCAAGAGAGGAGATTCACCTGTGTGGTGTTCTTCCTGATCTTGATTGCGAAAAGATAAATCCGTTCTTTTGGGAGCATTTGTTTCCAAAAGAAGAACTTTATCTTTATAAATCCCTTTTTGGGTACATTTATCGCAGGAATAATACCCCGCGTGACCTTTGATGCACTTTAGGTATGCACGTGCAGGAGCATCAGCTACGAAAGCAAAGAGTTCAACAGAATATACATCATTTTTAACTCTTAACTTGTTAATTTGCAAATCTAAAAATTAATCTACAAATTCTGTTAAAAACTCTGTTAAGTTAGGTTTCGTAGTGCCACAGAAGATAGCCACAGCAAAAGGCTTTGTCAAGACATGAGGCAGATTGACACTGCATAATATTGGCCAGAATTGCACTTTGGAACTTTTATATAGTGGCAACCCATCTATATTAAAAGTCAAGCTGAGGGTCTTGTCCTGCAAAAAGCGAGAATTTAACTCCACAAAGGCATTTAAATTTTTCTTCAGACCAAAATAAAAATATTCCCCGACGTTGCCCGAAATGTCAAGGATACTTTTGGGCTTTGTACTTGTGTGGGTATTTAACAGTACCCGAGCATCTAATGGCATTGTTGGATGGTCCGGTTTTAATATTCTGGACAAACTATTGATGGCTGAATGGGAAATATTGTAGGTGATGGCCCATTCCGCTATTTTTTCCACAAATGTCAACTGCTCATTAAACGGTGCAGTGGCATCTTCATCAGAAATTAAATCAGATGAACATGTTGAGGAAATCTTAAAAGATGAACTCTCGGATGAAGATGAATACCTGGATGATGATGATGACGATGAATACGTTGAGGATGAACATTTTTCATCGTCTGAGTAACTGGGGATTGATAAAACTAGGGATTGGGAATCATCATGATCTGCTGAATTGTGAGATTGCGCATCAGAAGTTTTGCAACGTTTTGCTCGCAATTTATTAACACGGCGTTTGATATATTTATATTTACTTTGTCGTGTTTTGAACATGATAAATTAATAATGTGTACTTACATTCAAAAACTTGAGCAAATAGATTGAACAAAAGTAACCAGCAAACAATGAAATAATGCGGGATAGCGGGAAAGAGTTCGAACGCAAGTAGACCGGTTGTTATAAATAATTATCTTTGGACAGAAAAAAAAAACTTGAAATCCATCAAAAAAGAAAGAAAAAAATTAATTCCGCATTAGCGTAACATATTTACTGCAACATTCAAATTTAAAGTCATATTTCAAATTTTTTTATCGCAATCTGTAAATTTACTTAAATTTTCTAAAATTTATTGCTATTTATTCATTTTTCCGTTTTCCAACTCAAAGTAATGATTAAATATTTTTTTTTTCCAACTGTTATTATAAGTATAATAGATCACTTAAGAAGATGCATCATTTTCAGACACTTTTCAAAATTGGTTGAACATCAAAGAGCCATTTTCTGCCCAATATTGGATTTCCAAAGTTGCGCCAACATTGTGCCATTATTGTCTGACAGTCTAAAAGCAATAATGCTCATACAGCATTGAGCCATTATTGGCCCAATATTGTCTGCCAATCTAAATACAATATTGTGATCGCGTTGTAATGCCAATAGTGGCATCACATTGTGAAAATTGGCGCAATATTGGCCACTATAAAGCCAACATGAACAATCTTGCGCCAACATTGAGCCAAGATAAAATGCTGCTTGGGTGCATATTCTAAGTAACTGCCACAATTTTAACCGTATTCGTTTTAAATATTTTAACCAGTTTAATCCATCTTTGAATGAGTTGCTGGGGGACTCGCCCTACCCCAAATTATTCTCTTTCTTGTGCAGGAGATTGATTTCTCCTCATTAATTTAATTTTTGTTTCGTGGCTGTACTTGTTTCGACCCTTTTATACGTGTTTTTTTAACCTACTTGATGACTTAACTTTTAGTTGTTGTGTCCAAACTTTTAAATAACGCGTACGTTTCGACTTTATATTTAATCATGCATTCTTTTATTCATTTCAAATTTTAAATCCATTTAGAAAATAATTTTAACCTTATTAAATGAACAACTGTTTGGCGCAGTATAGCCAGTTGGGCTCTTGCACCAGTAAAAATCAAACAACCAACCAACCAACCAACCAAACTAAGCAAAGTAGCGTTTCAACACCGTGCTCGGCGATTTCGGTAAATTCACACTGATTACTTTAAACTTCATGCCAAAAAGAATTTGCAAAAGTTACAGATTTTTCGTATTACAGCTTTGAATTTGTTGCAGGGGACTGTTTGAAAAAACTCCGGACAGAATGTACATGACAATTTTAAGTTTTAGAAATACGTAATTATATCTTATTTCATAAGAAAAAGATAGCTTCATTATTCTATTTTTAGATATTAATTACCAAATTTATGTAGTGTTAATAGGTTTTTTGAAATACTATCTTTAACAGTTAGACTATGGGATTGGGACAGCCAGGGGACTGTGTTTTTGGCGCTTAGATAATTTCTAGAAAAAAAAATTAAATTGTTATCACTCCAAATACAATTGGGCCACAAAGTATTAATGCTTTACTTGTATTAAGAGCGATAATTATTTTATTACACTTTATTATTTTTAAAATAATCGGTCCGGACAGCCAATAACCAGTTTACAGAGAATCGCCCATTAATAAACAAGTGCAAATGGTTTTAATTTTTTAATGGTATAAATTTATGTTTTTTAAACTTTCACCCCTAAATATTCCTGGAATTTGTACGAAAGACCATTTGCAGCAGTTCTTCTATTTCGTAAAATACAAGTGATAAAAGTTCATAGCTGAAACCATTGTCCAAAGCTTCTTAAATATACACATTAAATATTACAATTCGGTTGATGATATTATTAGTTGATATTGTTAATAATATTAATTATTAATTGATTGACATTGATTAAATGCAATTCAGAACTTTAACTTAATAAATATATTTTTATTTGAAGGAATGCATAAATTATACATCAATACCCGCACAAGAAATAAAATGTAAACATACAACAACCCAGAAAAATCAACAAAAACCCGGGTGGGTTGGGTTTTTGCCAACCCTGATCCGAGTGCAACAAGCGCTTTCCTTCAACTACCAGATTTTTATGCTTGCAATAGATTAGAACCTATTGAACAATGGAGTAAAACTTTTAACAATTCTGTTCTGCATGAGCTCGATTAAAAAATAAATAAAATCTATGGATCCCATTAATCCTCATACGTTTGGTTTACTCCACCGAATAGTTAATGGTATTTTTAAATTCTTGGAGTCTCAAATGTACAATCTGATCCTGGCAAACCACTGATATTACTTTTATGGTTGGTTGGTTGAATTAGGGTTTATGGCGCAAGAGCCTTAATAGGCTATACTGCGCCAGACGTTTGTTCAGGTGGAGAAAAAGGCCAAAAACGTGGAATATCTTGATAAGTTACGGACATTAAACTTCTAGAATTTTGAAGGATTTGCCGAAAATAGAACAAAAATGAAGTTTTAAATTTTGAAAAACAGCCAGAAGTACAACTGTAGAATAATTTAGAAACAGATAAAAAAAACACATAACAAAATTAAGACGAAACGAAAACAAAGACAAAGGACGACACTAAATTAGAGAAAGAAAACCAATCTCCTGAAGGAACGGGAACAATTTCGGATTGGGAGGGTCCCCCAACAGTTCCTTTAACCCTGCTACTGTGTTCGGGTCCTTTTCGACCCAAAACAGATTTCATTTGCTTATAAATTTTCGAGTAACGTTGGTATAACGTTGTAACTTCATGAATGTGTTCATTTTCATGTTATATTACACACATATTTTTTTTGTTTTGATTGAAGTATAACCCTACTTGTCAAAAAAAAGTTTACTAATACTGTGTTCGGGTCCTTTTGGACCCATATGATTAAAAAGCATGTATCAGAGAAACAAAATCATTTTATGCTTGTTTATTTTATGCATAATTTATGAAACAATAAATAAAACATTTGTTCATTGTTTTTGTACGTTTTTTAAATATTTTTTAATGGTTATCTTCTGTTTTTCTTTCATTCATTTTTTTTCTTCTTTTTTTTCTTTCTGAATACCATTTCTTCCTTTCTATGAATTGAAATCAGTACCAGTGAAAATGTTTCAAGGTTAACTTTCATAGAACTGCAAACTCTGCAATTATGCCTATCTGAGGGGAATTCCCTTTTACCCCCTCTCTCCGCCGCTTCCCCCGCGCATATGATTCTGTACATAAATCTGTACATCTCATACAAATGTTGTACTGTTCGTATTTCCATTTTTAACACTTCTTTTTAAGCTTAAAAATTTCTAGTAAATTTCTTAAAGTGACAGCTTACATAATTTTGTTAGTTTTCTTTAGTACGAAAACTGGAATTGCTATAATATTTAAATTTTATTTATGTGTTTTCTCGGATTAAATATGTAAAATAAAATACAAAAATTGAGTGATTTATGTTTGGAAGTTTCTAATAAAATCAAATATAACAATTAAACTTGAAAAAATATAAAAAAAGCGGTGTTAGGGAATAAATTACATATGCTGGGTCCATTTGGACCCGAACACAGTATACGTATGTTCGGGACGAACACAGCAGCAGGGTTAAAGATGGATGAAAATGATTAAAGATTTGAAACGAATATGATTGAAATTTGGATAATCAGAGAGGATATGCAGCACTGTCTGATTGACATTACATGTGTTGCATAGAGGAGATGGTTCACGGCAGAAAAGATGTTTATGTGTGAATCTTGTGTGACCAATGCGAAGACGGGCTATTACAACTTGCTCTCTTCTGGTGATGTTTGATGATTTGAAGCCTTTCGTCGAAGGCTGGATGGAGTGCAATTTATTTTGCGTTTCTCCACTCCAGGCCCGCTGCCAATAGTTGTTAAGACAGTCAACAATTGTATTTTTTATGTCGTCGAAAGGAACAAGATCATCGACATGGGCACTTGCAGCCTTGGCTGCTGAATCAGCTGCCTCATTGCCTGCAATGCCGACATGTCCAGGGATCCAGCAAAAGAGAACTTCAAAATTATTTTCTTTTAGACTATTGTATAATAAATATGACTGAATTACCAAAGGGTGGCTGTTGTTGTTGCAGTGAGTGATAGCTTCTATTGAACTCATTGAGTCCGTGTATATCACCCATTTCTTGTAGTATGATTGGGTTATTGTTTGTAGAGATTTAGTTATTGCTTTTATTTCTGCAGTGAAAACGGAGCAAGATTTATTTAATTTTTGTGAAATACATAGACCATCAACTATTGCAGCAAAACCAACATGATCCGTTGATTTTGACCCATCGGTAAAAATTTCCTTATGTAGTGGGTATTTGTCTTTAGTTTCATGATATATTTGCTGATAAATTGTATCTGTAGTAGTGTTCTTTTGAAATGTATCAAAATCATGGAGTAAAGAAATATTAACTTCACTCCACGGTTCGATAAGTTCTATTGTACTATATACATTAAAATCTAGTATTTGAAGGTCAGCAAGCGCCTGTCGCATGCGAATCCCAAATGTTGGGGTGACCGATGGACGGCGCAGGAACAAATCTGTGTTTGAGGGAAGAAAAATATGTAAATGCAATGGATGATTAAAATTAGGTTTAATCTTATAGTAAAAATTGAGTGAAAGTTTAAGTCGTCTATTGTGTAATGATGGTTCGTGAGACAAAATAAGTAAGCTATTGATAGGTGAAGCTCGGAAAGCACCTGTAGAGATGCGCAAGGCCTGATTATGAATTGAATCCAGGACTTTGAGAGCACTTTTGGCTGCGGAGCCATAAATTTGGCACCCATAGTCCATTTTTGACCGCACTAGAGCCCTGTAGATTCTTAACAGGGACTCTGTATCGGCACCCCAGGAAGTATTTTCCAAGACTCTAAGGATATTTAATTTTAAGTTGCATTTCTTTTTTAACTCTTGTATATGAGGTCTAAATTTAAGTCTATTGTCAAGAGTTAGACCTAGGAATTTACCCTGGTCTTTAACAAGGATTGGTTAATTATTAATCCGTAGATTTGGGTCCGAATGAAAACCCTTTCTACGGCAGAATTGTATGCAGAAAGTTTTTTGGGCAGAAAAGGAAAACCCATTCTCTTCCGCCCAATGTGTGACTTTATTAATTGAGATCTGTAGCTGTCTTTCAACGATACTCATGTTCGATGAAGAAAAAGAAATTTGGAAATCATCTACGAACATGGTACTTTTAACAGAAGGAGGTAATTGTTCAATTAGGCTATTGATGGCTATTAAGAAAAGTGTAACACTTAGCACACTTCCCTGGGGTACACCTTCTTCTTGGGTAAAGGTATCCGACAGGACAGACTTGACACGTACACGAAATGATCTATGTTGGAGAAAATTAGAGATAAATGTGGGTAAGTTACCTCGCAACCCATACTCGTGTAGGGTTTTGAGGATCCCATATCTCCAAGCACGGTCATAAGCCTTCTCCATGTCGAAAAATACGCTCACTAGGTGTTTTCTTTTTAAAAATGCTTCTCTTACAGAAGTTTCAAGAAGCAGTAGGTTATCGATGGTACATCTGCCGCGCCTGAATCCACTTTGATTTGAGGATAGCAGATGGTTTGACTCCAGAATGTACATCAATCTGGCGTTAACCATCCGTTCCATTAGCTTACAGAGGCAACTAGTGAGAGCTATAGGTCTATAGCTCTCAGGTTGATCAGACGGTTTATTGGGCTTGAATAAAGGGATTATTATTGCTCGACTCCACAATGTTGGGAATTTGTGTTCAGTCCAAATTCTATTGAAAAGGTGAAGTATATTTTTTAACGAGGAGTCGTTTAAATTTTTTAACATGCTATTGTGTATTTCATCTGGACCTGGAGAAGTGTGTTTTGTTTTTTGCAAAGCAGATTTTAGTTCTGTAATGGTAAAATTTGAGTTATATGATTCAATGCAATTTGAGTGAAAATTAATTGTTTTTTGCTCCTTAAGAGATTTCAGAGCGAGAAATTTTGAACAATAACTATCTGCCCTGGAGACTTCTGCCAAATGAGTCCCCAAGCAGTCGGCCACTTCTTTTTTATTTGAGATGGTTTGACCATTTTTAACAAAGATTGGAGCACAAGATGTTTTATAGTTCCCAGTGGTTTTTTTGATTTTAGCCCACACGGTCTTGGATGGGGTAGACGTGATAATTGTGCTGACATAATCTTTCCAGGAGTCTCTCTGGCTTTTTCGTCGTATCCTACGAGCTTCAGCACGAGCTCGTTTTAGTGCCACAAGATTTTCTGTGATCGGATAACGACGAAAAGTGTTCCATGCTTTCTTCTGGTTCTTATGTGATTCCTGACAATCTGAATTCCACCAAGGCTTAGGGAATTTAATCCTACCCTTGGATGTTTTAGGAATAGCTGCATTCGCTGCATCTAGGATAGTGTCGGTTACTCTGCTTACCGCCATATCGATGTCAATATCATTCACCAGTTCTGGTGTTACATCTGCCAATTGGGTGAATGCAGCCCAATCAGCGCGGTCAAGACGCAATCGCATCGGTTGCTGCTGATAGCTGCAGCTTCTAGCGAAGGTCAGCTTCAGTGGAAAATGGCCACTGGAGTAGAGACCACTTCCAACCTGAAAATCCCACCGTGGCAGTACAGAAGGTGAGCATATTGCAAGATCAATGACGTGGTAAGTCTGTGTTGGAAGATGGAAGTAAGTGTTGTCACCGTTGTTCAGAACACATAGATCATTGTCGTTAATAATAGTTTCTATGATCAATCCTCTACTGTTGGAATCTGGACTCCCCCAGAGAGGATTGTGGCCATTAAAATCACCCGATATGACAAATGGGGGAGGAAGTTGATTTATCAAAGTCTGCAATTCCACGCCTCCCAGGTTGTAAGAAGGCGGAATATATCGCACGCCTAGAAGAATACTGTCACAACTCAAAAACAGAAAAATTTAAGATGGGGAAAAGAAATTGATATATTAAAGCAATTAGTAATAGTGCAGTCTATCATACATTAGGTTAGATCATTTCGGCTCATTTGCTTTCATAATGCTTTTAAAATAAACGTTTCTTTTTGACTTTTAAATCATGGCTCTGGGTACATCTCTGAACATTCGGAGTTTCGACTTTTGAGTTGTGACAGTATTCTTCTAGGCGTGCGATATACTGAACACACTGTGACCAGCGAGTGAAGGTGTACACGCACGGCTACTGCCTGAAGGGACGTGTTGAGATTGAGTTGGCTAGATGCATGATCATTAGAGATCAGCAATGCCACTGAAGGCACAAACATTCATAAGCAAAACAGTAAAAGCATTACAGTATTCTGTATCATTAGATTTTGCTTGTATTGTAACACTAGCGTCATCAATAATTGTTATACCTTGCGTCAAAACATTCAGTCCGATAATTAGATCACAAGCCATTACTTCGTTATGTACCACAACTATACCAGCTTTACATTTAAAATTATCAATTTGAATATCCGCGTCAAAAGAACCAAGCGGTTTCACTTGACATTTACCAAATCCCGTTAATATGGTGTCTACAGCATACTGTCTACTATTGCATACTAGGAGAATTCAATTTTTCAAAAGCTTATTTCCGAACCAAAATACCGTGAGATATCACAGAGTTACCAATCTTTACTTCTTTGTTTAAATTGTGATTTTTGTTAACCTTTAACTGTGCAACATCTGGTTTTTTATTCGGGCAGTTACTGGCTTTGTGTCCAAAATTTTCACAATTAAAACATTTAAAATCCTTACTTTGTGCTTGCAATTTTTTGAAATGTGATTTTTTTGAACCACAATTATAGTATGGGTCATTCCATGTCAAATCATCCAGAAAATATCAAAAATGGCACCCACCACCTCCGATTTTAATAAAATTTGCAGCAGTTGGAGACTTTTTGATACTGATAACAAAAATACCACTTATATTGAGATAAGTGAAGGGGTTGAAAAGTTATGGCTTTTTAAATATTTTGCTTGGTGGCTCATTTGCCGCCATTTTGAATGACATATACATTTGGGCAAAAGGCTGTAACTCTTTAACAAATAGTCGTAGAGCTTTCAATTTTTTTTTATTTTGTTCATAATAGTGTAAGCTTTAATTTGAATTGAGTTTAATTGGTATACCTATTTTACATCGTTTTTTTCGAGCGTTTTCTTTCAGTTTTTTGACTGAAAATATGAAGTAACTTTAACAGAAAATTACTCGCAAAAACCCCCCTTCGATTTCAAAAAAAATTATGCGCTCAGGTACCTTTAAGTATGTTATAACACCAGATAAAAAAATCTCGATGGGCCATTCATATGATTTTTTTCAAACAATTTTTTTTTAATTTTAAGTCAAAAAAGGAATCATTTCAAAATAATGTTTATCGCATTCTGTATTCCACAATATGACAATTACCACCCCCCCCCCAAAAAAAGAAAGAAAAAATATAATACATGGCAATTTAGGAGACTTTCAACATTAATATAACCACCAAAATACGAATAAGTAATGATTTATTAGTCAATAAAGGCATTTAGTACTTTAGAGCCCTAGCATACTCGTTATACATTAAATTTGCTACTCAAAAACTAAAAACGGAAGTGAATAGCATTATTCTTGAAAAATACGTCATATAAATAATATAAATTGTGATAAAGACGTCAGGCTTTTAAAAGAATACCTAATGTTGCATAGGAGATAAGAGTGATGTACAAATTGCGAAGTGCAAAGGTATAACAGCAAAATTTTAATTTCTTTAGTATTTCATTAAAGATCATAGTTATTCTACTAAATCCAGATTTTTAGAACAGTGAAACACATATTTTATTAAATACATATAAATTAATAGCAATAATATTTGTTTATCTAGTTTTAAAAATTAGAGTTTACCAAGTTCAGAAACATGTCTTGTCCACTTGGTGTGCACTAAAGCACTAGAACTTTCACTGAGTTTATACGTCTTTCCAGTTCTCGTACTGATGTCAACATTACAGAGAATGTGACTCAAAGGAACAGTACAGCTCTCCCGTTCAGGCCAAAAGTAAGATGTTGCTGGGCCATGTGGATGTAATAATTTAATAGCTGCATCACCTTCTTTCATGTGAATTTCAGAAACAAGTCCTAAAAACCATTTTGAGTTCATGACACATGCAACATAACTATTTAGAGGTGGAACGTTTAAAGTACGTTTCAGGTCGTGATTAAAATTTGCGCTCACTGAAAACTCTTCATCGGCACTTATTCTTTTCCCGCTGATGATTAAATTACCCATGGGTTCAAAATAGTGCATGCTTCTGGTTCCAGGCACTGTTGTAGCTCTTTGTAATCGCTTAGTTATTTCACTACGCAGCTCTATCATTTCAATTTTCGAGATTAGAACAAATGTTATGCCTTTGACATGTTCTTTACAGTACTCATACATCATATTTACATTTACTATTTGATTTTCAAGCGGTCTTTGTAAGCTTGCTTTTGACACAAGTCTTTTAACTGTTCCGCCTACTCCATCACAAACAGATTTGCCATGGCTGGTAGCAAAGAAGTTCCATTTCGCTTTTATTCCTCCAAAATCAGCTTCGTGATAACATAAATTCAACAATGTTTTGCAATTTTTATATTGGGCTGCACAACCATCAGTAAAATACTCTACTTTTGTAATATTTGGATATGTCTGCCTTAAATAGTCCATCATTACTTTTTGAGTTCGATACACCATTGCGACATCATGGTTCATGTCATCAGAAAGAACGCAAAAACTTTCGCTTTTTAGGCTGTCACCGTCTTGCTTTATATATAATACAACTACGTGTAAAGTGCAGCAACCATGAGTCCAGTGGTATCCTTGCACTTCGTCCTGTAGTACAAAAGAAAAGTTCTCACTGAAGTCCATAATAATAATTGCTTCATTATTAGACAGTTCTTCTTTTCTTTTTTTTAGAAAAGTGCTTTGTGATTTTGATACATATGAGTGCGGTACTAACTTTTCAATCTTTTCAGCAATTAATTGAATGAAATCTCCCAAGCTAGATGTAAGTTCAATTAAATTTGTTCTATCAGTTGATAGCCACTGCTTGTATTCAATTTTATCATCTGGGTCGAAATCTGGAAATTTTGACTTAAGAAAATCTTCGAGATTTTCCTTTTTGGGGCATTTATTGCATACTCGTAACATGCAATCCCTGTTCATTGAACTACAAACTATTTTTTTAATCAAATCTTGGTAGTTTTCTTCAATTTCTACTGCAGCAATTAGTAATTGAAACATGTGCTGGATGACCCTCCACTCCCCTCACCACCCACAGTCAAAGTGGTGTGTGAGCTGATGGAGGTGAAAAGACTCGACTACCAGCTAATACACAATATTTTGGGTGTCGTAAATGTATGCGGAGACTCTTTGAACAAGAAATTACCAATTTAGTCAGAGTTATGTGTTTTAAATTTTGTGACCATTTGTGAGGAACTGCTACAATAATGAGTTCATGGAGAGATATGTATCGCATACAAAGCTAGCCTCTTTAGGATGCAGAGAATAGTACGATTTGCTTTGACTAGTATACAGCATCTTACATATTGTCCTTAGCACAAGAGCCACTGTGAACTGAGACGAGAATTAAGTTGATGACAGAATATGCATTACATAAGAACAGATTTAGAACCAGATTGCTCATCTGCAATACTCTGACGTGGATAATATGCTTTATATTTCCAATGATGTCTTAGAAAGCACAGTGGAAGTGATGGACTCTCCTGTATGATCTACGCCAGAAGAGGGTTATCTTTGATTTGCCGAACCTGATACTTGCTGACACGATTGTATAGTAGAGTATGATCAGCTACTTGATTTTTCAACTTGATCACAGTAACGATTTCAGGAGACTACTACAATGTTTGTGATAGTTATGGAATTTATTTCCCGTTATTGCAGACGGTTAGTGAGATTTTTGTGTGAATTACACCATCTGCTCGTCTATATGTGTTTGCGCGTGCGCAAAAGGTTGTCTAGCGGCCGTTTATGTTAGTTATGAAAATCTTTATGTCTTTTCGATTGATTAAATTCGAGCATCTCGTTAGCTATCTGTATAACAGATACATTCCAGTACTGACATAGGCACTAAAGTCTGTGCTCAGTTGGGTCGCGAACGCTATTTATTCGCATATGTGAATGTGCACGTGGTTTTAGGCACGTGGCGTCCGACTATTCTGCTTGACGGCTAGCTACGAATGTGCGTACCCTAGTGCATGACGTTGAGATCAATAGACATCTGCTGTCTATAGATTTTATGGTGACAGGCGTGCTTTGAGTACTGTACATCGATATGAATTGAAGCTCTGGTTCGAGTAAACTTCTCGTATAGTTAGTTGTTGTGTTCTCTAGAGATCGCAACGACATTCTGTGTATGCTCAATTTTTCATCGTTAGATAGGAATTGCCAAGAGAGTCTTGAGGATGAAAAGTGGCGCACTCGATATATACGTAGGAAGTAGCTGAACTTCGTGAGAAAAGTGGTCCTTCTAGCTAGGCGAGTGTCCACACTCTACCACTTGTTCTGTCGAATCATTGTCGACGTCAATGGCGCGCCAAGCATGTCTGTATGTATGTGTGACAGAGAGTCTACAGCATGCTGCTCCTAATCAGCAGAACCTACTGTGAAAATGTAGAAGCTTTTCTCTGCAGGATATAACGCATCTCACTCTCTTTAAGTGAGAAATGT
This sequence comes from Uloborus plumipes, assembly GCA_038373865.1. Lineage (NCBI taxonomy): Eukaryota > Metazoa > Arthropoda > Arachnida > Araneae > Uloboridae > Uloborus > Uloborus plumipes. Next base: position 207,771 of record JAXGGA010000353.1, on the reverse strand, counting down.
ACTCAATGGTAAATTGAGCTTGGATCTTATATTATGCTGTATTACGCAGCGTGCGCTCAGTGTATGAGAAATTTTTCTCTAATAGATGGTTCGTGAAGAGCAGAGCTTGATAAATGAAAAATAGATTTCAGACAGTACTATTCTTGCGCCAGTTGTTTTCCCCGTATAATAATGCAGAGTAAAAAATAAAATACTTTTTGTGTATGCAAGGTACACACAGCTGTTCGACGTTTGTCACACATGCATCTCTTTATAGCCAATTACATCTTCAGTTGGCTAATATGTGTTAACTCTGATTCTATATTTTCTTAAGTGAGAGATCAGTTCTAGAAGACTTATGAATTGATTATAAAACAGATGCGTAGATCACTCTAGTCTGATCCTTGATATTAGCAACCCGACTTTACACATTGCAGGTTAGTGTATGAATATTATGATTGCTACACATCAGCAAAGATTGAATATATTATACAAGAATGAAGTGTGAAAGTAAGTCTGACTTCTTGTGAATAAGATCATGCGATGTGCGAAATAAATGATTGTCTACTAACATTTTTTAGTAATGGTTCACACTAGTGTAAAGATTTAATCTGAAATGAATAATGTTGTGTAAATGAGATTAACTTGTATTGTCGTAAAATCTCTGAAATCGATCTGCGATGTGACCAGTAATTAATAGGTCTTAGATTAGAGAATACAATAATGATCGGTTATCTGTCCTAAATTCGCTTGTGGTACATGAATAATGTTGTATTTACTGATTAATGTGAAAAATAAGTTAGTCCCTACCTGAGAAAATAAGATTACAAGTAGTACTGATAGAACTCACGCCAGAAGTGTAGTGATTTCGGATCGTAATGCAAGTAACATCAGTAATTTTCAGTGATTTAATTCGCTGAGAAAATAGAGTATATCGAATCTGCCGAGAAATCTAGTGTAATAGTTAGATCATTTTTTTTAAACATTGATATTTATCGTCTGCCGAAACTGTGTAATATTAACATTTCGAGTCTTGCCTTTGCTTTTGATATTCTCGCTAGTGTTTGCAAACGTACAATAGCATTTCGTTTGTGCTGAATCCAGGACGGAATAAAAATAGTGAATAGAGAAAGGAAATATATTAGATAATAACAGTAGAGACAGAAAATTGAGGTTTTGGATAAGAGGAGAAGAAGATCAGTATGCGAGAGGTCACCCGATCGTGAGGTTGTTATTGTTGTGTTGTTCTTTGTTCGTTTGAGATACAGAGACCAACTTAAAGGTGTGTCTGAGAGGAACACGTATTTTTTATATTGCAGATGATCGCGAAAGAGAGGGGTGTATTTTCAGTGAAGTACATTTTTCTGTTAATGTAATTTACTTCGAGTTCTCTTGAGTCCAAAGAACACTGACTACGAACAGAGAGCACTCTCAGTATTAAAAAGAAAGCTCGCGAGTGTGTAAGAATAGAGTATATTCGCCAACGCTAAAGTCATTCATAAGACTTAAAGCTGTCAAAAAAACTTACACTTAGTTATTCGTAACGTAAAAGTCATAAAAAGAGAAAACACGAGTTGAAAGCTCTAAATTTCGAGCTCTCTATGTTTTTTGAAAAGAGATATATAGCCGTTATGTATCAAGTATGCTTATAATGTCAATTAATATTATGAATGAGACTATTGGCTCTCGCTGCTGAAATGAATCACATAAGCGAAGAAAATGATCGCTAAATGTGGTGCCATAGACTAGTTTTGACGCAAACACCATTCACTAGTATCTCAATATAATAGTAGTATTTTTTGCTCGCATCGCAGGCATCTAAAGAGAAAGTCTGCTCAACTACTGTATCAGAATTTTATTAAAATCACGGAGTTGGATGGGTCGTCATATTGGTCATTGTGACATATGTAATAGTTGACTATGCGAAGTATGAGTCGAGTCTATATCGCACTTTATACTTGTTATTAATTCGCATTCTCACTTAGTTCCTTATTATGGACTGCGACTGACATTTTCGCTTTATGTATTGTTGTCGCAAATCTCTTTTTAAAAATTAGATCGTAGTTTCGTTTGTCGCTTAGAAGCTGTCGTGCTCGAGAAGATGTGTCTTCGGTGTAGTGTGCTGTAGGGATTTTTTTCTGTTCGCTGTCACATGATATTTCGATCCCGAGTCAGTCGCTGGATTGCAGGTAGAATTGTTGTGTATGCTCGTCTGATCATAGAGAGATTTTCAGTTTTCTTTGTCTATGAAAATGACCTCTAAGGTCATGATCGCCCGCTGCGCCGTTTTGTTTGATTGTGTCTCGCCAATGATATTTGATTAAAGAGTTAGTTAATACACATAACGCGTGAGCTGCGACAGCCAGACTCTCAAGTATATCTTCAGATGACAACTCTCTACGCCTTATCGATTTCGTAATATCAGTAAAAGGATGTCGCTATGTATCTAGACGCAAATTTTATCAGCTCAGACGAGAGCTTAAATAGTAATAAATGGCGCCGCTGTCTTACATTGGATTCTATACTACGTTGGTTTGACGAGACTCTTAGATAGGATAATAGAATGTGCACTAGAAGAATCATTTTCAGAAACTAGATTCCATATTCATATAATGACACTGAATTGTGTATTGAACACATGGTACTACGCACATCATTGAATCAAGAAAGTAGCTATTCACAGACTCGTATGTTCGCTAGATCTTTGTTGGGTAGGAATTTTTCTGCTATTGTTGTTTGTATCATGCATTTGATTCGCTAATTGCGCACGCTCATTTTTGTGTTGTTTTTAATTATATTGTAAGATAGTTTTTGCTACGTAATATGTGTGGTTAGTAGTGTCAGTTGGTCTGACTGGATAACGCACTACCATCGTTAAACAAACATAACCAAATATTTATTAAAAACTGGATAATATACAGTGATTTCAAAATACAGTATGCAGATAGTGCGATGTTCTCAAAAGCTGCAGCGAGTCGATTAGACAAACGTTCTTGATAGTTCTATCGCTGAATTGTTTCAATATGATACGCATCTACCGGTACGTAAAGAGAATGAAAATCGTTGTTGCCTATCTATCTTATAAACCTCTAATTTGTAAGAGGATCCTTGGTCCATGAGTTTGACGAGAATGATATATGTTTGTGTGACAAGACTAGGCGATGCCTCTACACATGCTGTCCAAGTGCTAGCTGTCTTACGCTTGTCGTCATAGTATAGATAGCCATATATATGTATTCGCTGTGTATTGAAGAATCAAGAACAAGGCATGTTTACCAACCTAGTGTTAAGTTATATTTATTGAAGTATATGTAATCAGAATCACGGAGTAATGTAGTATCGGGTTCGAGTTGGTGAAACCAAAATAAGATTCTTGTATATGCCACTCGACAGCTCTGGAACACTAAACAGGTCTTCTCATGACCATTTTTAACATACCATCGCAGCGATGGATAGGAACAATGTATATAGTGTAGCCTCCTGACTCATCGTGCATCGCGGCTGCATACTGAGTATCTTGCATCACAAAAATACTCTGTCTCGTCATTTGTCTATGATAATCCAGCCCTCTCCAGTGATGTCATCACGATAGCTAAATGAGTAAGATCAGGACTCAGATCAGAGATTGTACATTGTTTAGCTATTGTAACTGCTCAGAGTGTTTTTTTTCTAATTGCTAGTTCTATGTGGGCTCGCTCGGTTGCGCACGATGATCAAGAGAATGAACGTTTCGTTGTTTGATTCCGCCTCTAGAGTAAAAATATAATGCTTGCTTTGGAATTTCTACGCGACATCATTATGTATAATCATGCAGTAGTGCCGCTGGATATCGTGATATGGTAAGTCTGTTCATGTGGCTCTAAGGTGTTAGACGAAATGTTCAATGTAGTTCTGGGTTAACTTATGCCTAGGTTTATCGTTTTACATGACTATGCTCTAGGGAGAGGAATGAGTTTGTCGTATAGCCGAAAAAATAAATGAGATGAATTGTGAGAACTTGGAATATTATGGTAGTTTTTTATGACTAGACCTAGTTTGAATAGGACATGAGAGAAAGAATGAATTCTGGTAAATTGAATATTTGTGGACAATTATTTCACTTGATTTTGAATCGCAGGTTGGTATAAAATATCATAGATACTGGATCATTATCTATTTAAGATGCCACTGTCTCTGTGTACGATGAGAAGGAAAATATATAGTGTGCGTGTAATTAAAAGAGAAAAAAATAAGAGATAATCCTGAGAACACGGCTAGGGTGTGGCATGCACAAGTCGCTAGCTCGCATGTTTGTGGATAAAACTCTAGAGATGAAAGTATATCCTCGCAAAATATAACAATATATCTTTTCCCCGATCTATTGTTATTTTACTCTGTCTTGCATTCGAAGTATTGATCTGTTCTGTCATCCTAGAGTTATAGCACATTGAGATTAGAAAGAAAGATAAAGATTAGTTATGCTCTATAGTGCCCAGCAGTTTTGAATGTATTATTTGTATCGCAGTTTTGTTTTTTTTGAACTCAAAAATAATGGCAGGGGCTGTGCAACTCGGGCACGGCACGAGAAGAAGAACAAGAGATCGGAGGCTCTAAACTCTGCGATACAGAACTTATGTGTATATGTCTCAACATGCGCATCTCACGGACTGTGAGTGGTCACTTGTGACTAAATACATGTCGATCTCAAAAATATTGATTAAAATATTAAAACCCTTTACACTCGATAAATATACATGATAAATATGTACGATTACAGTGTCAGGAATGCTGGATCCTTAACTCAAAGTTGTCTTGTTGAACATACAATATTTACAATAGTATTTAGTCATTAAGCTTTCGGGAATCCAACGGAAAGACTGTGCTCACTACAGACAGTGCTTTGTAAGGCATATTTGTGCAATTCGTACTACTGCAATCGTTCCAGCTAGGTGTGATGAAATGTACGAAAAATAAAAAAAAAGTTAACTCTGCATCGCTGCAACACTAAAATTAAGAAAAACCAGAAGTGACATAATTCCGGTATGATTGCCAGAAACTCTATGAGTCCAGGTGAAACCGTGATGTCTCGACCATTCAGGTTATAATAGTTGCATTTACATTACTTGTAATACGACAATCACTATATTGTGAAACGAGAAGAGAATTCTAGATCTCACTAAATGTAGCTGTCATAGAGCAGATATATGCATGGTCGTAAGATCCTCAGAATCTAGCGAACTGGCCTTGCGCACGTAAGCTGAGAGATGAGCACTCCTTTTCTTCAATGATCAGAAGAAGCGCGCTCCAAATGCAATATAGTATATCGAGAGATTTTCACTGTTTTAATTATACCTGACCAGATTAAGCTTGGCTCTTTGTAACTTATGTAGCATCAGTGCTATTTACGTGTGGTTTGATTCGGAATCAAGTTCTTCTTCTCTATATGCAGTTTTTGTAGCAGAAAATATGATGAGCAGTCTTATTGAAGTTCTGATCGAGCGCTGAGAGGTGACTAACTGTTGAGTATCGTCATCTGGGCCGTACTGAAAATGTGCGATATGTTATCTAATGATTCAAGTATAAGTATTTATGATAGATAAAGTGAGTTTACTTGATGTAACATAGTGGTTATGCTAGACTTTGTTGGAAAATGTTGTAGAGGAAGGTGATGACTTTATGTTAAAATATTGATATAGTGTGTAAAATATAAGTGTGTGAGTGATTTGCTATAGAAAGATAGAATAGTTAATGAGGAAATAACTAATCGCGAGAGAATATGCTCTAGCGGTTTAATGCTCTAACAAAATGATTGTGACGCGCGCTGTCGTGATACATGTATTGTAGAAATTTATATAAAAGGTATAGCTAGATATGTGTGACAGGTACAGAGTGTCGAGGTAATACATTTAATAGACATAGTTTGCTCTATTTTCGGCTAGTATAATGATATAGAAATAAGTAAAAATGTCCTATTGCTTGCTGGCTGAATCTAACAATTTGTGAGAGTGGATAATCCATATAGAATAATGTACGGAAAGTATAAATAGTCTGTAAGTAAGTACTGAATTCAGCGAGTTAGAAAGACACACATTAATGAAGTATTGACTAGTATATTGTATGACGCGAGTTTTTCCATATTGTGCTCTATGAGAATAAATTTAACCTAGTTTTAAGTATTAACATTAGTCTAGGTGTATGTGTCAGTAAGAATTGAGGTTCGCAATAGGAGATCGAAGAAAACGACAATATTGACGATTTTACTTGTATCGCTCATAATGTTCTTGTAAGATCCAGTTGTTTTTTACTCCATATGCGGTATTGATCTGCGATTACCTTGTAACCCTCCTGATAGTGGTGCCGACACACACGCCATGCACAAGATATATGTGTTGTCCTCGCTTGTTTACTTATGAGACGCTGGTATATGGATATGCCATGAGATTTGTCAGTGTTTGTGTGTAGTCGGTGTCTTGTCGATGTGCATGTCCTGCGCTGTGATCGTCTTTGCTGCTCCGCTCTTCATGCTTGTGTTGTGACTCTGGTTACCTCTCTATTATGTCTGTGTATTAGAAATATGCTGTTTCAAAAGTATGTAAGTAAAATAGCGCTTTAGTTCGAGCATAATAGTTATATGGCTATACGGGCGTATTCTATCGTGTATATTTAAAGACTAGGTAGATTGGCGCTGTCCGAGAAGCTGAGAAAAGGAGTAGGAAGATGCTTGTAAAAATGATAAAGTGATTAAGAGAAAGGATCTATCGTCGTTTCTTAGAATAGAAGTTGTAATGAGCAGTTACATATGTGTGATGTACGAGCACTCAATTAGCATTTGGTAAGTCGAGAACTATAGTGTTGTAATCTATATGGTATTGTCTGCATAAATTATTCTGGATAGCGCCAAAAACACAGTCCCCTGACTGTCCAAATCCATTGTGTCTAAAATTTTAAAGAGTAGAGAATAGATCCTCTTCAGATGAAAGCGCCTGAATTTAACACTACATGTTAGAAATTTGATATTTATAATGATCTAATAAATAGTGTAGAGCTGGTCGGCTCTCTCATCTTTCGCTCTTGTGAAATATAGAAACCTAGTAGGTCCGATCACACTGTTAAAAGAGTAGTTATTTGTGTGAAATGTCAAAAATGTGTCTATATTGAGCACTAACCTCATATAATGTCTTGTCATTAGATAGTACAGTGATTAAATAGTGATTCTTGAGCGCTATATCTCTAGTCTGATAGAAATAATGAAGTTGGTAATATAGACTGTCATTATTCTAACAAGTTAATATGTAGTCATTGTTGCATTTTGTCTCAGTGTGCCGTCGAAGCTTCGTGCTTAGTCAACACAGTCCCCTGCAACTACTCCAGAAGTGTCTGCATGAAAGCTGTTAGAGTGTACGAGGTGAATGTCTCGAATCAATGACTATTTCGTGCGCTGTAATAGTGATCATTGATACGCGGACATGAAGTTTAGATTATTGTGTAAAGTTACGGTAATCGCTCGTAGTGCGAGAATCATATTGGACACGCAGCCGAAAGTCGCGAGAAATATGTAACGAGTGTTATTACTTTGAAGAAACAGTGAGAGACTTTGCTTAGTTTTGAGAAGCCCAGCACTTTAGTGATGATAAAGCTATGCATCAGGGGTACCTGTTACGTGAAAAGACAGATCACTTCTGCGGAAGTAAGATTTTATGATAACATGAGACGCGACTTAGAGTTTAAGACTGTATGAAAGACATATGAGATTTTGTAGGTACTACCAACTCTAGATAGTTTTGTAGACGCTAATAGAATTATATCGCGTAGTATTGAACCGTACTACTGTAAATATGTTCCAGTACAGTTTTGCAGATATAGACGCGCGAATCTATAATGAGCAATAAAAATCAGTCATCCTGGGTGTGTGACAGTGTCGTCTGTACTGCACTAGTTGTTTACTAGTGTGGTTGGGACTTACCGCCTACGATGCATGATTCTCGCATGTAAAGTACAAGGAAACGCACCAAAACTTTTATATTTTAGGTCCCTTCTCATTATCAATTTTAGAATTTCCAAATCTAGCTACCGTTCATTATTGCTGAGACGAATAGTTTGAATATAAATGTTTTTGATTGATCGTTGTCGGATGATCTGAAACATGATAACATCGTCTATTTGTCTACATCTAGATCCTCATGTCATTCTTGTAGTGAATTTATAGATGACATAATTTAGATATGGAAGCATCAGAGAGTTGAATGAATCTTTGAGTTTGTTTGGAAGTGTCACTATAAATCATGATGGGTTAGTCGTTGGTAGCGAGATCCATATTTGCGCATGTTCATAGATGTGTTTAGTTAGAGCTAATATGTGGTCATGCGTCGTTTATCAATTAGATTGTGTGAGAGTTACACTCACACAAAAGATGATATAACTCGTAAGTGCGGACATGTTATTACTGATTATTCGTAGTGAGACAAGGTATGGAGAGATTCGCGTGTAAATAGAGATGCATTAACCTCTGTTCGCGAAAATAAACGCTCGCTGTTTGCAAGTGACATAGAACTCTATTTATCTATAGAAAAACGCCGTGCCTGCCGTTGATGCATGTTTTATGTCGATGTGTGAAAAGGGTATGGGACTGCGAGTTTACGTGAGAAAGTGAAATAAGTCGTCACGCAGGTAGCTATATCGTGAAACTTTAGATCTGAATTATCTTGTAGACTGTGACAGATGTACTTGCTTCTCGATCTTGTCAGTTTTTAGAAAATTTATATGATGTGTGTCTTGTTCTGAAGAGGTTAGAGATAAACAGCTTTTACTTGTGGACTAATTAGATATTCGTAAGAATGATTTGGTCGCGCACATCTCGTGTCATTCTTTTTAAGTAGTTTGAAAACCTAGAGATCAGATTTGGTCGCGCTAGGAGTCCACTCTGAGCCGCACTCCACGCAGTAACTAAGGCTCTTGCGCCAGTAAAATCAATACAACCAACCAACAAGGTCATGAGGGCTGTTAAGGTAAGGTTTTTAGCGAACATTTATGCCATATTCTTAGCGTATATACAGATTTTGCTTAATTCAACATCGATGAAATCATCTATACATGTTAGTCTCGCATGTGAACCTTTGCTCATCATATTGCTATGACAGAGTGCCAATTGTGAGTTTGATCTCGCGTTAGTGAGAACAACTATTGCAGAGTCGTGGTTTCAGATTTTATTCATTTGTACCTCTCATTTGAGATACCTATAAAGATTTATGCAAATTCTGACTGACTGTTATATCATTGTGTGAAGTATCATTCGACTTAAGTGCTATATCTAATATATCTTATGGCATAGGAGTCTAGCAGTTCCTTGGTTCCGAGGTTAACGGCACGCGCTAGTGGAGTTTCGCAGAAGATATATAAAACGAGGTGATTTTTTTTCAATCTATTGTCCTGTAAGAGCTAATCGTGCAGATGCTAGTAGTGCTCAGACAAAAACTATAGACATATGATACTTTTTCGCCTTTCGATGTAGTAATCAGTTTTCGTAACTCCGTTCGCCAGGTCTGCTGCACTGAGATGTTTTTTTTCAAGAACACTTTAGATATTTCGTCTAACTGTGACATATTCCTGATATCATTTAGGTCAATATGATGAAGCATAATAACAATGCTGTTATTTGACAGCATGTTGTTTTGTTAAACCCAAGTGTGGCATGTAGTGCTTATAAAGAAGAGAGCTTGAAGGATGAAAATTTTATTAGTGAGTAGTATTCAATATATTTTTGCAAGAACATGTATAATGTTTTGTCGCGACTTTTTGCGGTTCTTAGTTTTGTTCTGATGAGATACTTCGCGGATGTATCAGTCACTCTTTTGAGCATCTTGAATTGTGGGGATGAGTTCGTGTTAATTCGGGTAAAAAAAAAAAAAAAAACTCTTACCTTTAAAGTCTCGGAAGTTTTGAACCTAACATTATGTTAAAATACAGGAAAGAGTAAGTTATTGGCTAACTTTTCTTTCCTAAAGATTCCTTGCCCGAGATAAAACCCGCCAAAGATGATAACCTGGGCGCCTTTTCTAAATTGCGATTTTTGACAAAAAATTTTATACTTAGAACTGATGTTAGCCCAAAGTGAGAACGCCGCACGTATCGTGTACCGCTGTTCTCTGCGTATTTGTTTGTATTTTGTGTGTTATGCGTTACTCAGTGTCGCGCATTGTGTTGTGTGTATGTTTTTTGTATCAATGCTCTCTCAGAATAACGAACCTATTCAGCATCTAGATAGGCAGATACTGAGTGGAAATAAATAAAAATAATTAAGCATTTTTTTTTCGTCTTTGTTCTAGTAGAATAGCTCCAGCCTAGGTAAATTTATGATAGACTGAGTCTCCGCGCGTGTCAGCTTGACTCTTTCGCGTGTGTGATGCTATATGAAGTCAGTTTTATTCTGTCCACTGGTAAGCGCACAAAGCTATGTTGTCCTACGTACACCAACATCAAGAGATCGTATCTGCTCTCGCAGTTGTTGCTGCGAGATCTTTGCAGAAGAAACGCACGTTGTTTTGTGATGGGTAGTATGTATCACTGATGGTTCTGCTTGCGCGGAGTCCTGCTTGCGAAGACATAAACGCGCGATACTGTCAGATATTGTAGCATTCGGCCGTTAGATTAATGTTAATACTTCTGTTGCCATGTATATGTATATTTGTAGAATATGTAAAGGGATATGCGTACCGTCCTATGAAACCGTAGAAAATTTTGATTTAGTTATGCAGCATTTTATAGTTCTCATCTCCTTGTGTGTGGTGATGCCTCGTGACTCTAGATGGGAGAATTTCATATGTCTTGTTCGCATGAGCATGTGAATGTTACAGGGAAGCAATACAATGCTTGTCGCCTGATATTTGTTAGACGCATTTGCTCGAAGTTGTAGATAACTCGAGGTAGTGTCGTTTATCGATGAACACATGAATGTTCTTTCTGAGTAGTGTTTCACGGAAATAACAATCTGCTGTGGTCGACCTCAGAGTTGAGATCGCAACAAAGCGAGTGAAAAGATATAGTCTAGAGTGTATTGCTGTATCGAGAAGTGACCTTTTTCTGTTTGTACCACTCGCTTGTGTATTCTACAGTAGTGTATATGTGTAGAGAATCATATGGTCATAATAGTGTGAACGCGAATTCAAAACGCTCGAGTGATCAGAGCCCTCACACTCTACTTTGTAGATGGTTTTACCCGACTGACATGCTACACAGCGGTACTGTCTTACTGTATCTAAGAAGAAAGTGCGCTACAGCGCTCTTGTTTTGTGCGAAGAAGCGATGTACTTATTGGGTACTGATTCAACAATTAAAAATCAAATATTTTAAAATTAGAGTTTGTGAAAAAATTTAAAAAAGGGTTAATTTTGATACAAAGTAACAAGAAAAATTAAAACATTATTTCTAAATGAGGCGTATCGTGTTTTAGGGAAATGATTCTGTATCAAAAAAAAAAAAAAAAAAAAATAAAATAAAAAATCACGCAATAAAAATATCGTGCATTTTCCTTATTCGCACCGTTCTCAAAAATAAAGTAGTTGGAAAATGTTGTCAATAACCACAAGTGAGAATTGGAATCCAGGTTGTCGTCTTAGGGTAGACTGTATCTCGAGTCAATGCGTTTTATTTTTTGAAAAACAGCTTTATGCCTCCAATTCACTTTTTTGCCGAATTTTGACGTATGTTAAAGTGAAAAACTTCCTATGGATCAAATGTAACCCCTGCTGCCTGGATCGAAGGCTACATTGGGGTTCTAGCGACCTCGGTGGGCGATTTCACACAGCGCACACACACCCCCCCCTCTTCACCTTCCCCCCCCCCCCCCCCCCCCTTATCTGTGTGTGTAATCTAATGTATCTCTGATCGTGATCAGATTTGACAGAGAGCTCGTGTGTGCCAGCATAATAATCTAGTCTAGCTGGGACAGACGGGAGGAGGAAGACACGTAAAGCTAGGAGAGTAGATGGCGCTACTATTATGTTTACTTGTTCCGCAGCCGCTCTGGCAATGGCACACATGGCTTTGCTGTGGCTGCACTAATTTCACAACACAGAAAGATGATACAAATGTGTCCAGTGTAAAAAGACAGGACTCATTAGAGGAAGTATTTAATTTTGCTGTGTGACGCTACTATAGACGAGTGTGAGAGAGTGATAGTAGCGATATAGTCTCAAATAATGACATTGTATATTGATAGTACGTATGACTGCAAGATCTAATTCGCAGAGAAAGTCCAAAGTAAGTGAAAATTCGCCGTATTCATAACTCTCTCGTTGATGTTTGCTCTCGATGACAAGAGATATAGAACAGAGAGCATTAAGGCTACATGTGTGGGGGAGGGAGTAGGAGTTTAAAAGCATCGTCAATTGAACGCGCAATAGAGTTTCACTAATAAGTTTGATGATCAATAGTCTGTGACGGTGTTGTCAAGATGATAACCTAACCGTGTATATTTAGGAGTCGATGCTATAGAATATGTAAACGTTTAGCGAACACTAGATGAAAAGTCTGTCACTAAGTAAATACTGGGTATAGAGTGCTGTATGTAATCCGCAGAGAAAAGGGACATAGTCAAGTTACAGATGGTGAGGAATCGCCTACCTCAAGTCTGAGTTTGATGGTAACTGCATTTCATAGTGGAACAAAGTGAAGCCTACGGTAGCTATAGTAAATGCCTAAGCTTTCTGGTTGGTGAAAAGCACAACCACGCGTTCTGTTTATACTAAACACATATTTCGAGAAGTGGCCAGTAATTTCTGCGCTTTTTATACAGGACGCAAAACATGCTCAGGTGGACTGTTGTGAGGTTGAGAGAAAGAGATTAGCTCACGATGAGGTCTGCCTTTTATTTATTTTATTTTCTTGTTACGAAAGCGTGTACGTCATCTTCTCACGGTGGATGTCTGAGGCACTGAATAGTCAGAAATATGTGCGAAATGTGTGTCTAAAAATAGAAATCAGAATGTTTGTGTTTTATCTGTCGCTAAATCGCTGTGTGTGAGTAGAAAGCGCTATATAAAGATGCTAGAGCACCCGTGCTGTGCTTTTGTGTCTGAAAGAATGAGACGAGTACAATGCTACCATTCTCATAACGACGGGGGTGGTTAGTGTACATCTATGAGTTGTTATTTATTTTATGTCCACACAACATTTTGAGTAAGACACGTCTTTGGGTCTACGATCTCACCAGGCCTCTAATACAAACATTTTTTTGATTAGACAGGGGAGTTGACGTTTCTGTGATTCCTGTAAATAGGCAATCCGGCAGAGTTGTTCCTATGTGTTCTTCTTAGAATTATATGCTGCAGTAACCATTCTAAAATTGTGTGACATATGGTGCCACTGCAAAATACTCCTGTGTGTATTATATGTTTAGGGCTCTACGGCGTGCATTCAAATGGCAGTTTCATTTAGAGCGGCTGTCTCAAAGCCTATTATGGAGCCAGACTTTTTGACCTACATTTCTTACATTATTAGTCGACCTTAAACGTAAATAGTACGATTTAATGTGATGCATAACGTGTGTAAATTGGGCTCTCCCTGGAGTCTCGTGACTACGTAGCCAGGCAGTCTGCGGTGCACAGTTAATTATGGAAAAAATTCTATCATATCATGCTCAATTTTGATAAGAAAAATACCGTCTGGCTGATGACTAAAATGAGACTCTACCCTTTAGACTACCAGATACAGATGTGTGGTAAGAATATGTGAACAGTTCTCCACTAGAGATACGCGAGTCATTATGTTGAGAAGCGCAGTCGGTCAGCCTGTGCACAGTCGCCCCACAAGGCGGTATCATTCTGGTCATAACGCGCTAAATATGTTGTAGACGACAAGTTCTCACTCAGATAGTTGTAAGATAGTAATTCGCTGCAACTTGTGTATGTAGAGCTGATGAAAGGCGCATTGTCGCGCACTCGCTGTGACGCTCATGACAGAGGGCGCTCCATAATGTGATTATCTGCAACTCTGTATAGAGAAAATAGCTAAAATGTTCGTAGAGCAGCAAATTGTATCGCATTTACTAAGAGATGTTGTGCTAATGTAATCTGTTTTCGCTCAAATTGCATCGATTGCGCGCAGACTTTAGACGACTAGTGCTACGTCATCAACTACGCGCAAGAATCACAACTAGAATCCTTTGCTACTACGTGCTAGCCATATCACTTTTCTACTGTGTCTCCCCGATTGGTTGTGCACAAGGATTTGTTGCTTATATTCTTGCTTCTCTAGACTAGTTTGTCTATGTGTTCGCTAGTAACCTCTACGCAGTGAGAACAAACAGAGCTGTTTCGACTCACTTCATTAGTATGGGCTCGGTTCTTTAATATACGAAGTGTTCTGATCATGCTATATGTCCCGTCACTTAATGTGGAAGAGTGAAGCGATGACATTCGTAGATCTCTAAACTCTGAGCTAACTGTTGTCTCATATCTAGTGTCCTTGCGCATTATTAGGCCGCTTGTGATTTCGGCTATGTAAATTTCCCTTTTCTCAACTTCGGGTGTATGTAAGCGTTTTAACAGATTGCAGCACCAGTCGTCAGGACTAAGCCAGTGCTAAAGCAGTTGTAGTCGCTAGTTCGCATGATGAGCAGTGTTTAATGATGTGATGCATTCGCATCAATAAATGAGATCATTGCGTGTTCGCGTCGAATCTATCTATAGGAAAAGTAAAATGCTACAGTTTTACGCGCATTGTAGTTTCCAGAGAAAACACTGTGAGATAATCTGAGTCACTGAGTTCAGAGTATAATTGCATTCTTGGGATCTAGTATATCTTTTTATCAAAGGAATGTCTTCTTGAACTCGCTATGTTATATACGTAGGAAGTACCGTGAATAAAAAATTAGTTGTGAAAACAACGTCGATGATAGCGCTGTGCGGGTTAGGTATGTACGTTTAGAGCTCTATGAATTTGTTGTGTTATTCGAGGTGGGGCGTTCATCTGTAATAAATAGTAAGAGTTTTTTTTAAGTCTCATATGTTGCGGTTAAGGGAGACGCAATATTGAAATGTCTAATTATAGGTATTTGTGCGCGGGTGGGCGCATATAAAGAGACACTGTGAGACATAGGTAGTAGCACGTAGTATATACTAGGAATTAGTGTCTCTTTGATGAGAGAGAGATCCAAAAACGTTCAAACAGTGAACAAGTAGATACTGCGCGTTGCTATTGGTTAGCCCTCGGTTTTTTCTGAATCTTGTCAGTTCATGTCACAGTATGAGCGTAGCGAGAGAGTTCGTCTTGCCTCCAATGCGCAAAAAGAGCTCATACATGTACAGTATATGTCGCAGCAACGTGCAATGTTTTTAAAGGTACTGCTAGAAGATAAAAATTACCCACGTGTTGAAAAACGAATCAATAGTGAATGAAGAGTAAAATACTAGACTAGGGTCGATAGAAGCTCGAAGATAAACATGCATAGATCGCAGAATGATTCCCGTAGGGCAATCTCGTCGCTAGAGAATGTATCGTACAAGCAGTCTTGTTGGTGAATCCAGCCTAATCATAGAAGCTCATCCACCAACTCTCAGAAGTCGTGACCGCGTGCTCTCTCATTGATCTGTTGTGTGAAAAAGTGTCTCTGTTTATGAGTGTGCTACTAAGTTACATGAATGTAGGCTTCTCACTGTTGGGAAAACATTTCATCTACCAGTGTGCTGGTATACTTATCGTCTTTATTAAGTGAGTTTCCTTGAGCTCGGTTATGGACCTACTAGATTGACTAAGCCCAACTAAAATCCCAATTGTCTTTAAAATGGTTTCCTATAGAAAAAGTGATGGATCCATTAATTATAACTCTACAATGAAGAAATTAAACTAAGCCTATCCTTTAAGAAACTAATCCACCAATGAAATGTTCTGAGATAACATTAGACAACACGAACGTTACCTTAACAGTCAAGATGATTTTCTATTTTCAAACAGAAGGAGGATAAACTAGATTATTTCGAAACTAAGAACAAAAAAGCAAGAACAAACTGCTGTCCAGAATTGTTGAAAACACGGATTTAAGAGAACAAAGCGTCAACGAAAAGTTTGTTTACTTCCCAGGCGGTATAACACACGTAGTTAATGAAAGAAAGCAACCTGGAGAAAGAAAAACAAACCCTGAAACACAAGGAAACTTAATAGGAGAAACTGAAACAGCCCACTTTCCTTTGGAGTTATGTGAATCACATAACTTTTCAAGAAAATTCTGTCTTTGAAATGAAGTGGTATAAAATAAAATTCAAATAACATTTATCTTCCGCTTCTCATGCAAATAACAAAGCAACAGTATCCAAAATTTGAAATTGAATGCTTTCATCAGTGATTTGACACAAGTTGATTTCTTTGATGTCAATACTCTGTATAACCGCTGAATGAAATATGAATATCTATATGCATTTTTTGTCAATAAATACTCTCATCATAAAAGGTATTGATTTTAGTGAGCGTGAGAGTTTAAAAAAATTCTAGTTCTTACATGTATGAATAATGATGTCCTGCAGTTTTCGGAATGTTCAGAAATACTAGCCACTCCCCCCTATCTCTTTCTTTTACTGTGTGTGTGAGTGATATCTGATTTTTTTTTTTCATTTTTATTATTTTTTTTTTTATTTGCTCATGGAAGAGATTTTTGTGCGTAATTTTTCTCGTTTCTGGAAAAGTTTACCTTTTTTGTCTTTAGTGATTTTTTTATCAATTATCATTACGAAGGAATTTTCGTTCAAGTTTGTATTGATTACGGTAGGTGATCAATATACTTCCAAATAAACAGCTTAGGAAATGATAGAGTATGAGAACGCTATTGAAGAACTACGTAAGAAAAAATACTTTTGAACTTTACCAACAATTAAAAAAAAAATGTACTTTCTTCCTGGCTTAAGAAACATTGTTTTCTGAACTCAGCTCTGTTCTACAAGCTCCTTCTATTCTAAAAGGGTCAACTTACAGTTTATTACTGTAAAATTAGTAATTTCACAGTTTATTACTACAAAATTAGCTGTATTATGCTGTAAAAACTACGTTCATTTTTTACAGTGTATAGTTCAGATAATAAATTCAATGATGGCATACCTAGGATCTAAACTTTAAATGCGTTTTACTCAACACTAAAATGTCCACATATATCTTTTTGCTTTTCACTGTCCCATATGAGGCCTTAAAGTTTGCCAAAATTTGAGAAAAGAAGGTAGGAGACATCTTTCACTCTTTTTAGATGGATGTCCTGCCACATTCAGAGTGCCGTGGTAGCCCGATCGTTAAGGCGTCGGACTCGTAACCAGAGGGTCCCGGGTTCGAGCCCAGCCGATCAAAGATCCACCGTCTTCATTAATGGTGGCTGGGGGGCGTTAAAAATGTTCGTAGTCGCTAAGTGCTCCAAGTTAAACGATACCTCTGGGAGTGCTGGGCCAGTTTCTTAGCCCTTGGTCTGGTTCAAAAAGAACAGAGCGCTCTTCAGAGCCCTATCCCGGTTAAACCACGAGTTGTGGTTGGTACGAGAGGCCCTGGAGTGTGAAGTTACACCTTCTGACTGTGAATTTTCCCAGTATATCAAATTTCTCGCTAAGTTTTTAAATATTGCGCTTTTCTTACAAATTTGTCAGACCTTATGACCTTGCACCTCGATAACAGGGAAACGAGGGCAAAATAAATTTGTGTTAAAATGTTTCAACATGGTCTTTCGATTGCTACCTATTTCAATTTTTTTTATTATTATTACACTATTCACGTGGTTTCTTGGTAAGAGAAAAAAAAAAAAAACGAAATTCAATGAGTTGGAATAGAAATTGCGAGTAATAACTTAAATTGGGCTCGTGAAGAGGTTTTGATCTTTCAAAAAATAAACCAGAAATAGCCAAATATGTATTTCCGTGCATTACCAACTACATAAATGAGTACATTTAAGCAGCGATTTAATCTAAACTGATTTCTCTTACAGGTATTTGAAAATAAGTGCTAATTGATTGATGCAGCTGTTTTTATAGTTCGGGGCACGGAAGCCACCGTGAAGAGATCTGAATTAAAGCCTTCTGGAGAAAAATAAATTGGTAAAATATTGCGAATATCTATCCCGCACTGGTTATACAAGTTAGACAAAAGCAATTATGCAAAACGATGGGAAAATTTTTAACATACCTGATTTACAAATTATAAAGATAATTTCTACATCTGGTTAATACTATTACAAGATTATTTTACACTTGACAGGTTTTTTTTTTTTTTTAATGCTGAATCAGTGATGAACAATAAAATTGACTCATCCTTGTGTTAGAGGAATGATTTATGCCCGGTATTTTTAGATGAAATTCTATTTTTTTATTCAAACTTCTTTTAACGAAAAACTGCGTCTCGTCATCAGAGCTATTTCAAGAACTTTTGTTATATTGTCTCTGAAAAAAAAAAATGCACGTACTGCATTAAAACTTTTAACACTTTTCCTCCTTTTTTCAGAAATGTTTCGACGTTTTAGTAATAGACTATGATGTCTGTGACGCAAGAATTTTTTTCCCTAAGCTTTAGCCAACCAAGATTGATGGATTCTGAATCGCAACAGTTATAAAGCACAATACCTGCTGCAAAAGCTTTTTTTTTTCTTTTTTGAAAATTACTCCCTATCGGTATAAATAAAATGAAGAATATATGTGTGTATGTTCCCTATACAAATCCACAAGTTATTGATAAATAAAATTATGAAAGGAAATGTCAATAAAAGTTAAAGTTATCTGACAGCATTCTTCTTCAGAACGACATACTTTCCTCTTTGCATAATTGGCACCTGATTAGAAAATTAATGTAAATATCGACCTTTATAAATAGTTATATTAACCTTTATTCAAACGAATAATATTTAGAAACAATTTAAAAGCTAAATTGTTTAGTCTCAATTTTAATTTTCCTTTTTTTCCCCTACAAAAATGGCAACTAGAAAAAAATTGGTGGGCACCAATAAATTTGGAGCTACTTACGACTGGCGACTAAAAAATTTTACCACTCTTGATCTTTATTATCACTAAATACTACGATCATAATTATTTGGAAACTCTTTTTTAATCAGAATATCCTTTCGTAAACATGATGTTACTTTTATAAGTGTTTGACATAGATTTTAAAGCATCTTAAAACATCTGAAGATTTAATGTGTATAAATAGCATACATGCATAGAGGTGGGAGCCGTGTATACCAGAACATATGGGACACTCTCAAATAAAGAAGATTTTTTCTTTTTTTTTTTTTTAATGATGAAATCGATATTAAGTAGAAAAAAGTACGCACTAATGCTGAGTGTCTTATGTTTACATATAAAAAAATTCCTAAAGGGAGAAATGTAACCTCCGTAGACTGTCCTCATTTTTTTTTTTAATGCCAACTGAAGAAATAAACTATATTAACAATTGCATTTAGAGAAATAATTTGGAACAAACGTAATAATTAACGTCTGAAATAATTAACTAATGACAAAAAAAATAAACAAATCAGTTTATTTTACCAGTTAAGTTTAAACTTAGAAACTGTCCATAAGTAACCTATATGGAAAATTTTTACCATGTCTGAAATTTTACTAAACATTAACGCTCCATTTTTTCTTACTTTACTCTTGCCTGCTTAAAATTTTATTTTCTTCGTAGAAAATCTCTTTTCGTTTTTGTAACTCCCATGTACTCAGTAACGTTACTGGTAATGTTAATGAACCTTTTTTAGTCACGTTTAGTTAGAATTGCCATTTTCTGCCTAAAAGTAAAAGAGTATCCTCAGTCTTTTCATTTAAGTTTAAAGTAAAAGAATACACTTCTTTGTAACCTCTATGTCTTGTACTGACTGGAAGTTGCAATCAGCTATGAAAATTACCCCACATAATGTCACAAGTCTCTTAGTTTTTTTTTTATAAAGAATTCTGTGCACCAGATTTTGATTCAACACAATCACAAGTAATTTTTCTACAATAAAATCAAATTTAGCAAAATACAAAATTTTACAAAATGAACTCTTTTACTAACTGGCTTTCTTTTGCTTTTAATAAGCTCATTACAGCAGTTATTCATGTGTAATCTCTCACAATTTAGATATGTCTTCAATTGAATTTTAAATTATTTATTTTCCTGAATTCATTTCTCACTTTGTTATCATTTAAAGTCACTAGGGCAATTCCATGAAAGTGTGGAAAATCGTTGAAAAAATTAAATTAAACTAGTGTGATTAATTTGCATATTTTTCGATTTAAAAGGGTTGAAAGTGTCTTATGCAAAATAAGTTTCCGTCTAGAACCTAGTTTTTTAGTTTTGGCAGCACTTTGAAGTTGGCATTAGAATGTTTTATTCTTGGTGAAGCAAATGGTCAAACTTTCAACGTCGGTAAGTTTCACTTTTTTTCTTTAGATAACTGTTGCAATGAAATATTAATGATTATTACACTTTAAATTAATATTCTGAATTGCTGAAGTAAGTGTTGTTACCTAAATTAAGTGATTTATGTATATTTAAAAAAAGCACTATGCTATGTAGCGTAAGTTACCAAAAACATGTTAATGTTTTTTATGTGAATAAAGAAAGAGCAATACAATATTAGTAATGTTATATTTTCTATCTTATAAGTGTGTATCAAATAAATAATGATAGTTTTCTTTCAAATACTGTTAATTTTATTCTTTGTGCCACAGTCAAAATGCGTAACGTAAGTTACTGGCATATGCACGTAACGTAAGTTACCCAAATAAAATTTAAATGCTTGCGTTTAGAAATAAAGTACATTGTGGAATAAACTTATGTGGTTAGTAGGAGTAATTTATTCGAACCTTCTTTTATCGTTATGTATTTACTTTATTATATTAAATTAATCATATTTCTTAAAATGTCTTTGTTTGCTAATAAGCTTACAATACACTTCTATAATAAATTATATGTTTCTTTTTGGCTTTTGAGACATTAATTCTCTCTAAACAATATCACTGCATTCAAAATATTTAGGAGTAATGTACTATAAATTATTCAAAAATGACTTCTGTTATGTTTTAAAGTTATCAAATATGTTTTGGAAAACACAAACACAAAAATATTTTATCTCTTACAGGTGAAATATATTTTAGTCTGCATTAAATGCCACTGAACTCTGCAGAACATATGCGCTGTTAAAGGGGTATGAGAAAAGTCATGTGGATATTACAGATTTGTGAATAAAAGTCCCTCTTGATGGTATTGAAATATGTTAGAAAAGCAAAATTTATCAAAATTACTTTCTGAAGATCCGCACATTGACAATGACTATTTAAGAACTAGAAATTAACAAACTGTGGGGTTTCGTTTAGTTAAGTATTTTAAGGAACAAGAAGAAAAAACAGAGATAAAAGCCGGTGAATGATGGTGTGTGGTGAAGTACGAAAATACATTGTATCCTTGAATTGTGACGATTATTGAAGAAAACGAGTTTAAAATATAAGTAATGGCTGCTGTTGGAACCAATTAGAAATGGCCAGAAACGCAGATGAAATTTATTACAAGAAAGAAAACATAATACGAAAAATTGAATTACCTGAACTTGTTAAAAACAGCGGCTATGATGGATTTAAGTCTTATGTTATGTAATATGTTTGATTGGTCATTGAGTTTGGTATTAAATTTCTGTGAATTTAACTTATAATTGTTATTTTACAATATCTTGATCTAAACTGGACTGGAATTTTCATTCTTTATTTATTGTAATAAAAATATGCTAATAAGTGAACTTTGTAACGTAAGTTACTGTAACGTAAGTTACTCAGTTAAAAATTCCCATAAATTTCAATTTTTTAACTACATTTTTAAATTTGTGAAAATAATTTCTTAAAACTATCCAAAAAAAAGATAAATTATGATTCAAACTAAAAACAATTGTGAAAGAGCAGAGATTTGCCTTAGAACGAACTGTCACGTTATTGCATTCCCTTTTTGTGTAACATAAGTTACTGCCTTATTTTTGGCTGCTAAATTTTGAAAAATTTAAATGCAGCAAATATTTTTGTATTTTTATTATGCTTTTGACTGTCATTTTCATGGATAACTTTCGTACAAGGTTTGTATAACAATATTTGCTCTCACTGAGGTGCTAAATGCAAAAGGGTTGGTCAAAATGTAACGTAAGTCACCGTGGAATTGCCCACTAGGAACCTCCATATTCCGCAAAGTTAGAAAACCTTGCTTTTTTGTTGAAGTGGCAAATGTATTAGTTTCGTTATTAAAATTCTAAGAGATAGAGAGTAAAGTAGTAAAGTTTTAATTTTACTATCTTTTTTTTAATCTTCTCAAATTAAACATAATTTCAAAATGACCCATATAAGTAAAAGAGTTTCCGTCAGGAATAAGTTTTCTCCGCGAGACATGTTCTAATACAAGGGGAAAAAAACTTTTTATTGCTCAAAACTTTTCCATTATATTCAATTTATATATGGTACGAAATGATTTTGTTTAGTTTTTCTTTATCAGATTAATGCAATGAATCAGTCAACACATTTTTAAACAGGTAATAGGTACTCGTTTCTTTATAACAACTTTTGTCAAGTGAATAAGACATCGTGAATTTAAAATAACAAATAGGTATTTTATTTTCGCTGAATAATATGCATCGTGACTAATGAAGTATCATATAAAAATTTATTTCAAAATTAAACTTTCTTATGTATGAAAATCATAGCAAAAAAGTATCAAAAGAATGTATAATTATCGACGGTAAATTTTCTGAATAAAATGTCACAGAATGTATATCTATGAATAAGAAAACACAAATCCAATTAGAAATCTAGAGATAAATTCTTGAAGCGCCATTTTGTGACCAGATACGTTGCCGCCTTTTATCAATCGAATTATGCTTTAATTAATAATATGTTTCCTTTGCTCATAATGATTATTTCTCTTAACCTTCTAATTGCTAATGGGAAGTTAAATTCTCCCAAAAGAACTTTCAGTGGTCATAAATGGGTCAATAGCGAAATAAGGAAGCATTCGCGCTCGACGGCGGTAATTCAAAAATACGATTCTCATTAAAGGTAATTTTTCGAAAATGAGCAAAAATGTAAATTGTTTGTTTATCTTTCGCCGGCGGCAGTGGGAAAATCTTTAAAATGATAATTTATTTTTTGTAGTATGAAGTATTACGGTCCCCCCCCCCCCAAAAAAAAATCTTTTGTAATATTATTTTTAATACTGCGATTTACCATGTTAAAATTAATGTTTTCTTTTCCAATTTTAATGCAGACAATACAGCTGCGGTTTTGAATCTTACAATGAGTTTGGATTATATATTACGTTAAAGTTGGATCAAATAAACCCGCAGAAAACAAACTATTTTTAAATGACATTTTCTGCCTGCGATCTTCGTGTTATTGGCACAATGCTCTAATTAACTACTAATCAACTCTGTCTTGGAATACCATACATTAACTCTATGTGTGATAAAATAACAAAGTAAAATGAAATAATCTCAGTTTTCTAACAATAATATTTTTTAATGTTTTATTTCAATTTACTATGTTCAAATATGTTTTTTTTCCTCGTTTTTAATAGAATGACACAATTGTGGTTCTCTATGTTACAAAGAGTTTAGATTATATATTCATCGAAATTCGGATCCTCCTCAAGGAAAAGTAAATCATTCAAATCTGCCATTCTTTGCCCCATAGGAGACCGAAAATAGGGCCTTCGCGGATTAGTACGACGTTCAAGGTTCAAGCCAACTGAGCTGATAAGACCTCTGTAACAGGATGCTATACATAAAATCAATGCTTGATAAAAAATAAATGCAAAATAAATCAAGTTTTTTTTTTTTTTGAAAAACGCAACAATGTGAGAAGTCTGCTGAATTTTCACCGCGATCTTCAAAAAGATGCCTTACATAGGAAGCTTGGTAAAATAAGGAGAGAAAAAAATGCCTTTGAGAAATAATTTATATAGATTTCCAGCCAAACAGTAGGTATTCAGTTAGTATTTTTAAGAAAATTAACTTTGAAAAACTAAGAACACAGCTTTCCAAGTACTGAACAGATTAACTTATACAAAATCCACATGTCACATCCGTGGTGTGTTCCGGAACTTACTTTCACGGTTTTGCCAATCTGTTCTATCACCAATCAGTAGTTAAACTTAATCCACTCGCGTCATAAAACATGTTTTGCTATCATTGTTTTAATTCAGAAAAACAAGCAAACAAACTGAAAAGTTGCTATAAAAGGAATTTTCTTCGGGTCGAGAGCAAAAGCATTTAGGAATGAAACATGTATGAGAAAAAACAAAAGCTAATACTGAAAAGTATGAGAAACGACACAGTAAGCAAGATAAGAACTTTTAAAAAACCTAGAAGAACAAGGGACTTGGCTGATTGATGCGACAGATGAAATATTCGGACTGGCTTCTGTGGGAGAAAGAAAAAAGATAATAAGAAGAGTATTAATAATGATAAGAAATAACAACAAAATATCAAAAAATGATAGCAATAACAGCAACAAATAATTTATAAAATAACCTAAATAAATAATAGTAAAATTTTTTATAAAGATACACAAGAATTAAAAAAAGAAACACTAAAAACATGTTGAAACAATTAGAATACAGTCAACCCTCGTTTACTGCGGTTAATCGCGAAAAATGAATTTCCGCGAAACAGAATTATTTATTTATTAGGCGAATGTTTTCCTAGTTGGAGCTCAAAAAACTTCGTTGCTACCTTTTAATCGAGAGGCCTTCTAGCAATAAAATAAAAACATTCTTTGGACAGCATTACATTGAAAGTTGTAAAGTTGAAAAATATCTAATATTACTTAAAATATGTGAAAGGATGACCCTAGTAGACATTATTTTCACTGTTACATTTTCATTGTTCGTATTGTTCATAGAACAAACAATTTAGAAACAATATACAGAGTGATAATATTTCCCCCACTTGCCTTTGCATTCTTTCTCTATTGAAGGTAATGCTTACTGTTCAAAAAGTTAAGTGGTAATTGAAAGTTCTTTAAAAATAGTACATTTACCCTCTTTCAATAATACAGTGATATACATACTCCAGTGTTTAACTGTTAAAAACAGATATCACTATTTGACACTTTCCTCAGAGATTTATAAATCCCCCTCCCCTTTAATGACACTACTATGGCCCCTACGGAGACCTTGCCTTATTTTAAAATCAATATTTTGTTACTTTTTTGAAGGATAAAGTTAATCCGATTCCATTATAAAAGTTTAACGAATGAATTTGAAAAAATAAAATGAAACTTGATAGATTGAAGCCGCAAGAGTCGAAGCTTGAAGTGGCTACGGACGACTGTAGAATCGGTTACATAGTTTCATTTTTTACTTGTTTATGAAACTTTGGTCGAGCAACAAAAAAGTTTTTCCTTCTTGCTTTTATTAAGAATGCCCAAGAAAAGCAATTGAAGTTTTCAAAAGTTAGATGTCTGTAATTTCAAAACATTTTCATCTTATTTATTTGAATCAAAATATGATCATCAATTCTTTATAATAAGTTTTAATTTCATTTGTTATAATACACTTCAAAGTGGTGATCTAAAGTGGTTTTATTAAACTACAGAATAGTAGCTAATAACACTTCAACTATTGTGTATTAAACTAACTGATGAAAAGTAGAGAAAAAAAACTAACGTTGTATTTTTCTCTACATCAATAGCACAAAGGTATTTGTAAACTTCAACTGATGAAACTTTTGAATTCAGTCAAGTAAGCATAAAAATTTCATTTTCTTGGTGTGGAAGAAAAAATCTAAAATATGTTATTAGTATTGTTTCAATAATGGTTATTTCAAGTTAAGGTCGAATTTGAAAACCTAATACAACTCAACAAACCGACTTAAAAAGACGCTATAATTTGCACGTGATAATTGAAATATATTAAACAATTAAGACTCGTTCAGGTTACATGCGCATTTTGATTGGTCAAAACAACGTCTCATCTGTTTGTACTGCTCCGTTTTGAGTGGCTACTTCCAAGAATACAGCAGCACGCGAATTTTGCTTCTCTTCACCGAATCGAAAGGAGAATGTCTTTCAACTAGAGTCTACTTTTCAATTCTATTTTTAAATGTTTTTTTTTTAATTTTTAAGAACGATTTCTAATAAACCAGCTCTCTGTTCTCTCCCCCCCTCTCATGTTTGAACTCTTGTCATAGTAATAGTATACGAAATTCATTGCTGTAAAATTTTAAATTGCTTAATGGTTAATAGCGTTTAAGTGTCAGGAAGCCGTTCCATCTCAACTTTTTCAATACGAACAGATCTTGTATCAATACTGAAAATAATTCTTTAAAAGGTTATTTAAAAAATGAAACACCATGTTTCTAACAAAAAACGGAGCTAATATCATGCTAATTTGGTCAAAAAATCCCTTTTAATACTATCTCTTAACATGTCCTTTCATTAAGTGTCCCTTTAATTCATTTTATTGATTACAAAAACTAAAGCGCTTATTTCAGTTATGACCATAATGTGCATAAATGAAAAAACTATGATACTATCCAGAAAAATGCGAATTAAATGTAACAAAGAGATCAACGTAAGTTATCCCAGATTATATGCAAATAGAATACTCCTTGTTCGGTAAATAAGACAATGACTTTCCTAACTTCCATTTTCAGATGAAGTAAACCTTAGTGATGCGGTGAAAAAAAGCGATCTTAGAAGCTGTGTTAACTACAGTAGTCTTTAGTTCCGCATGATGTATTACGCTAAGAGAAATGGAAGACAGGGTGGAGAAAATTCTCCTATTCTCTTTTGTTAAAAATGTACCAATTGAACTAGGAAGATGAATTTAATGAAACATAAGTACATTTTTAGATGAAAATATCGTCTTTTCGACTTATTTTCAACACATAAAGCTATAAAACATCTGAATTTTCCTCTTTCTTTTTCATTTTATTTATTTATTTTTTATACATCTTCTCTAAAAGTTATGGCGTTATGGTGGTATTTGGTTTGACACGAGGCAGCTACAAATAATGGGAACCCATGAAATAACAGACAAACATGTTTTCTGATAAATTAACTAACACAACGTTAATAAAGAACAAAATATTGCCATTTCTTGCATAAAATTGTTTCTGACAATGTATGCTCGTGTTTTTGCCATATATTCCTGTTTATATGTTATTCATATGACTTCTGCATTGAAAAATAAAAGGATTCATTATAACTTCAAGATATTTGTATGTAATGATGTTTAATTTCTGTGCTTAGGTCAACGTTGATTGTAATACTTTATTCTCAGCAAACAGGTCTTGTTTTATTTTCTCCGATAATTGCTTCTGATGTAACTAAAAATCAACAACTTCTCTAATTTTCAATCACTAATGTTTTATCAATATGCTATTTTTATAAATTTCACGGTATTACGGTTTTAAAAGTAGCTTCTTCCCCATGAGTGTAACTCATAAGATTACAAATTTGAATTCGTCCCATCCAAATAAAGACCACATTTGTGTAATTGGAGAGCAGTTGAGGAGAAATATCTTGATTGAAGAGCAATGTCTTCGATTGTTCTTGCTCTTCTTTTTCTTGGCAAGCAATATCTTAGTTTTGTTCTTATTTTACAGGGAGAAAAATATATTGGTTTATTTATTAGCTTGAAGAACTTGATTACAACTGATATTTTCTTACCGTTTCGAGATGCAAGTAGAAAAAATTCAATAAAATGGCGGAACATTACATAAAATTAATCTGAAGTAAAATTCAAATCCGAAGGTTTATTAAACATTTAACAAGAGAGATCTTATCCCCGCCACTCTCTTCATTGCGGTTGAATAGTAAATGATTTATTAGCTACGGATAAGTTGTAAGCTTCACTTATGCATTCTAAGCAGGCTTATTTTACTTGGGAGATCTGCTTTTGCAGTCCTTCTTAATTTCGTGTGAATTTTCGCCTGTTTGCCCTCTCCCTCTTGGCTATTTACATGTGAAAACCAATTCTGAAATATAAGATGCTCCAGCACCATTTTTGTTAAAAACTAAGCACTGGTTTTAATGCCCATAAGAATTTACTCCCGTACGAGTTGATTTTGTCTTTAAAAGCACTTCCCATTGGCTACATGGCTCACGTAATTAAAATTTCTAATTTCACTGCACGAAGTACTTTTAGAAAAGCTAATAGCTGCAGTAATTGTAAAAATACAGAAAATAGTCCTTTAAAAATTACATTTCTTCTTGCAGTTTAACTTTTTCTTTTTTTTTTGACAACAATACGAATCGTGCACTTATTTTAAGGTTAACAAGTGAGAATCAATTGATCAAATACTGTGTTTCGGGAGCACAAAAGTATTTTATGTTAAGGGGGCTGAACTCAGTGATGATGGGCAATGTTTTACTTAACTCAGTGTTAAAGCAATAGCATTAACTGATTACTTAAAAACTCCAAGATTTGTATTATTTTTACTTATTTACCGTATCATTATTTTTTATGTAATTTTTATAAGGTAATTTGCGATTACGGCTAGTCGTGTGATTGTATTGATCATCATTCCTAATTTCAGCTCCCTCACTTCAATTTAAAAAGAAATTTTTATGTGATTTTGCGGGGTATGATTCTGCCAATTCTCGTGGGGATAGCTCTAATTTTGAAACATATAACTCGATTATTTCTAATACTTTTAAACCTCCATTTATATCATCAAATAAGTGAATCAATCATTGCCGAAGGACACGTATTGTAAACTAAGAATAGGAACATTTTAAATCATTCACTCAGATTCAAAAAAAGGAAAATTTCAAAATATCAATGCGAGTGTAATTTGAAAATATCTTGCAATATATGTGCAATTGTTTAGTTATGCATATTTCAAAATATTGCCCCAGTTATAGCAAACTATGACAGCTGGTTTCATAATAATCAGTAAATTACATAGATTTCTTTAAAAGTCTCTTCTCTAGTTAGTTTAAACAAAAATTTAAAATCGGAACAAATTCCGCAAGCGAAACCTTTGCATTTGCATTCAAAAACTATATGAGTCATCATGTCATATTTGACAGACACGGCCGCCGTAGGCGGCTAAACTAGTTGACACAATAAAAATCTGAGCACGTGTGTCTGCAACTTTATTACTCCGAACTACCGATGTCTCCGAGGTCAATACAGGACTAGTTACATACAGGACGCCATTTTGCACTATATCAGTCCTCCACAGCTTTGCGGGCCGAATATATAATTTGAAAACCACATTACTAAAATCATCAACTATCATAAATAGCCAATTCTGCTTTCAAATTTTGGCGAGAAATTGCCAACTCTGTCATTAAATTTGGCAAAATATGACCAAGTAGCAAATGAAGTTTCAAGTAAGAAGCAGAGACAGGAGCTAGTTTTCTACCCTAGTATTGAATAAGAAGGGTCATTTAATTTAGCGGAGTTAAAAGTATATTTTTAAATTTATTTTAGAAGCAACTACTTGTAAGCTATAAGACAGTTAGAAAAAATGAAAAATCTATTTATATTTTGCCATTTCATAGTAAATGCATTACAATTTGAAATCAACTTTTTACAAAAAAGCAAAATATTATTTTCTTTCCGCAATTGCCGAGAGAAAACTCTGATTCTTCATAAAGATATTAACTATCAAATAGTTTGGAAACAGCAGTTATAAGTCATTGTGAACAATCGCATTTTCCCCCCTCAATTCACTTTAATTGCACAAGATTTAGTTTCTGACTATTGATCTTTTATGGATGGAGGGGGGGAGCACTAGGAAGTCAAAAGTGGCATTATTTTTTTACCATACTATTCTATCATTTCAAGCTGTACGTTTCAAAAAATGTTGAAAGGAAAAAAAATGGTGTTAAGAAAAAAGAATAAAAGAAACTACTGCTCGAAGTTACTCGAGAATGTATGAATGAACCCCATTGGGGACTTAAGAGGAGAAATATAGGGTGAGAAATCTGAAGAGGCTTCGACCCACGTGAAGAAAAACTATGAGCATCTTACATAGTCCATAAGGATGTGAGGAGAAAGAAAGTGGTTTCCTGAAGCGGGAGTCGAAGAAGGACTTAATTTGCATGGGAGCTCACACACGCAGAGCTCCTTTACTTATTTTCAATTGTATGTAGTTTTATAATTTTTTTAAAGAATTCACACAATTTACGTACAAAAATGCGTTCAGGCGACTTCAGGACTCTCGTATTTCTAGTGTTAAAAATGAAACCCTGGGAGCCAAACATTTCATAAAAGTTACTCAGCAAATAATTCATTAAAAATGTAAGAAAGTAGAAAATTAGGCTAGGTTAATGTCAGTTTTCACAATAAATTTGAGTGCCCATTCACTTCTCCTCTCCCAGTCTTCAGCCCTGAATCCTGAATCTGTTTAGCTCTAATAATGCATATTACAAGCAAAAAAAATGAATAACTATTATTTTTTAAAAAGACACTTGACAAAAGTCTATTTTAAACTGGTCTGATTCCGCTGGTTGATTTTTCACGAATTTCAAAATTTACGAGGCTTACAAAATCCTTATTTAATGTATAAAAATTTAATTAATTTTCACAGACCAAAACGGAAAAATAATTTTTTTTGCTCATTTTATGCTAACCCAGGTAGCACAAAAAACGTTTTAACGTTTTATAAACGTTTTTAATCCGTTGTCACAAGGTGAATAACCATTTTACAACCTTTAAAAAACGAAGTGTGCTACTTGGGACGATTGATTTTTCTCAGATTTACACAGCATGTATTATTACCTAACTGCATTTTAGTTCTACCTCTTATTTTTTCTCATAGAAGTATAAATTTTGCTCTCTTACATTCCATGTCATGTATTGCAGATATACAATGTTTCAATGAATGAAAACAAAGGAGAAGAAATATAGAAATTCATTGATAAATGTGCCCTATGATAATACTTTACAATTTAAATAAAGTAGTTAAATTTGAAATATTCAAATTCATTCACAATTTTTCTCAAACCTTACTACGCTTTATTGAAACATAGAAGTCATTTTTGTTCAACGTTTCATTTTGTTTGAAAAGAAAGAAAAGAAAAAAAAAAAAGATTAATGAATTTATGTTAAATGATAATAAAAGCATGAGACGTTTTTGCACATTTGCAAATGCATAATGTTTTTCGATTCACCTTACGTCATAATAAATATGGCATGTTTTAAATTTCTGGTTTCGATAATTTGACTGAAATTAAGTTAATAGCAGTCATTTTAAATGAGAGTGCTGATTGATGTGGAAATGTAGTATTTACGCTACGGAATGTTTTTATAAGTAATTCAGAAAAAATAAATACTTCGAGCCACTGCAAAAATTTAAATGTACTGCATAAGAATTTCAAAGATAAAATATCAAAGATCGGAAATTGTTTTCCGAATGAAAAAGATTTGATTCGAGTAAAGCAAAATATGACGGAAGTTTCACCAGGTGAGAAAAAGTGAAGAATTTGGGATGGCCTAGTTGCGGCGAAAACTTCGCCAATGTGGTCGCCAACGACTTCATTCTGCGGACAATAAAAGCAATAGACGGAATCGTGCTCGCTATTAGTTGGTGATCAAGTTCAAGAGGAAATTGTTCTGGTAGGGATTATCTTTATTATTCATAACGGTATAGTGTTTTCTTTTTGTTTTGAATTATGGTGGTGGTTTATATATGATTGAACAAGCGTTCAGAAAATTTCTGTTTAAAGTTAGATTTAATTTTATAATTTATTTATGAGCAAAATTTTGAAAAATATAATTTTACATGAAATTTATATATGTATTGCTACATGTGTATAAAACATCTCAAAATCAAAAATTTCAATATATCTGTAGGAAAGTGTGCGTGTAAAGATTCTTGAACCGATTTATGAATGCTTTTTAAATCGAGGCAAATTTTAAATTTTAGAAGATTCAATTAATCTTAAATTAACGTTTATTTTTCTCGCAAATATATTCAGATAAAAAGATAAATAAATTTCTCATTTATTGTAAAGTTTTCAGGGATAAATGCATTAGCACCAAAAAATGATTTGTAACCAACTTTTCGACGTCCGCATATCAATAAAATATTGGGTTTTGCGTGCTATTATAGACGTTCCAATTTGGAGTCTTATATTTAAATTATCTCAATTACTTCTTGGTGTCTTTGTAATTTCATATGGAGTATTATACTGCGACACGCAAAATTTCAAATTCGGTTTGCATCAAATTATGATGAAAATGTCTCGAGTGTTCGTACTTTCTTTTTTTACTAATTATCAGTAATTTCTTTTATACTTTGTCATTACATGCAACTGTTGAGGATGCTCAACAGCAGTGAGACACGCAAAATTTAAAGTACTTAAACACGCAAAAAGTTTATACCTTAGTTTGAGGAACATCAGTTCGCGAAAAAATATAGTAAGACCCCTCTTTCCCATGTACGTTGTTTAACATTTTATATTTTTTTTACTAATAATCAGTAATTACAAGCGTATTTACATAATCAGTAATTACAAGTATTCAAAAGATTTTGTCTGTAGCAGTTTGCCTTTTTTAAACTCGATATTTTCCTAAACTAAAATATAAATAAAATGTTCATAAATAAGTGAATTAAGTTAGTAGAACCCCAGAAAGTAGACAACCGTTCTTTGCCAGTTCTCACCCTTTACCATATCCCTTTGCTTGTCCCCAAACACTCTAATAGCAGCAAATTTTACTTTAGAGCCTATAACAGCAAACACTAATTTAGAAGACACCCGAGTTCATGATATTCCAATCGGAATTTTTACCAATTTACTATAGAATCAATATTTACTCTGTAGTTTTACTGAACCTGTAATGTATAGCTTTTTCTTATCCCATTTATGCCCAAGTTCTTTTTAACATTTTTTTTTTTTCAATTTTTATCTTCTTAAAACTCTTACTTGGAAAGGTTTATATACATTTTAGGCTTAAAATAGTTCGCCGTTGCCATATTTATGAAGTTTATTTAACGTCCTGTTTATGGGATATTTTGCAGATATGTGAGAAAATACGACCTTACTTGACTTTACCTTTGCAAAGTAACGTTACAGAAGGCATCTGATCAATTTTAAGCAAATCATTTTAAAATAGTTTAATTTTATGAAAAATAATTTCGCAAAAAATACTTACTTTCTGTGGCTACCCATGCTGTATCGTTGCTTGACTGATTCGTCTGAAAATAGCTGTCAATAAGTAAACTCTAATGTCCAAATAGTGGCTCCAACTGGTTTTCTCAAGAAGGACTATAATTCAACCGCGACGAGATGGCCGGTGTCAATTAAATGAGATAACGAGTCCATTCCTTAAAATAGGTAGAATTTCTACCCATTTAAATTCCCCCATCAATTGTGAATCCCATTCCTCAATTTTCATCTGCGTATCACCCCTTCCTAAAAATGGACAATCCTGAAAAAAGGAGGAGTCATAGGCCATCTCTGCGAAGTTGAATTATATCTAACTTGTGAAAAACAGCTTTAGTAAAATGATAAACCCATTACAGGTTTTGTATGCAGTAACTAACAAGCGTCCCGTTTTTAGGCTACTGGGCATAAATGGGTTAACTTTTAGTTTTTTCGGCATGTGCTTTCCTTTATTCTGTAATTTTTTATTACGGTGCATTCACTGAATTACGGATGTATAAACTTCTAAAAATGATTGTTCTGTTATGAAAGTATAAAATACCTATGGGCAAACCATGCGTTCGTGATGCGTCTTAAGTATGAAGGATTTTAAGAATAAGACAAGTAAAAATTCGATATAATAGTCCTCACATTGTGCTCATTTTTAGGCAACTACATTACGCCAATTCAATGGTTGCAGGTGGAAAAAAAATCATTTCGTTTATTATTTTTGAAATGCCTCTTTCCTCCCCTTCGAGACCAATGTTACACAATAGTTTACCAAATAAGTACAATAGTCAGCTAGTATCCTTTAGTCCCCCACAATTACATATGAAGGGTCAAGTGGATAAAGGTGATATGTGACATTTGAATTTCGCCGGTTTATATAAATTCAAATTAGTGTGTGTTCAATTGTGTTAACTCGCATACACCGTTGAAAGGGCAAGTAAATAAAGGTGATATGTGACATTTTTTTTTTAATTTCTAGAAAAATCTTTCAAAAAAAAAAAAATTACCTTTTCACCTTCATTCATTGTATAAAGTAAGCTTTTCCAAAATTGTCACATATCACCTTTATCCACTTGCCTCTTCATATTAAAAAGAAATATAGATGCATCTACTTTAATATGAAACATGTAGCATTCTCACGTTATATATATTTTGAAATGAATATGGGAATCATTCATATTTCATTTTATGCTGGATATGCATATTTATGCCCAGGAATTCTCTTCGAGCTGCTGACTCCGTTCATAGTAGACTGCTTTGACACTTTAATAATAAAAAAAAAAAAAGTCCCGAAAAGTGAACTTTAAGATCCAATAAACTCTTAACTTATAGCATTTGGCGTACGTAAAGTAAACCTGTAACCCAACTTGATCGTTTCATATGTGCGAGACATTCAACTTTCAGGGGAAATTCACTCATTAGGACTTACAGTATGGAAAAACCGGAGCACGGGTTTTGGGAATTTTTATTTATTTTTTTATTTACTTATTTTTTTGTTTTTCAAGCGCCTTGACCTTGCCGAAATTTATCCAAAGAAGATTCTTTGGCTGGATATGTAATTTTACCTTGTTTGGGTTTTCTATCACGATTTTTCAAGCTTGGTTAGTTTTCTCTTAATGCAACAGAGGAAACAAACCAAGCGCACGTGCTGCGCCGCTACTTATCGCATGTGCGTTATTAATCGCACGTGTTCGTTAACTTTCAGTTTAACAATTCACGTTTTTAAAATTCAAAGTTTTTGGCAAGAGTTTAATCGATCAATTTTATATTAATTTCGAAAACTTTGAAATTATTATTATTTTTTTTTAATAAGCTTCCGTGTAAAGTATCGATATGCACTAATATGCTTTCAGCATTGTGTCTTACTGCTATGGTTCGTTTGTGTAATATTGAACAACATTAAAACTTAAACTACCAATATAATAGGATTTAACTTATACGGATATCTAATTTTTTTCATATTACTGAAGTAAGAATTCCATTTTTTGTTACTTTTAGTTATTTGCTAGTTCAAGAAGTATAAGAACCTGAAAATCACCAACTATCAAATTTAATAGGATTAATTTTCGACACGCTTGAAGCTCTTACTCTAATCTTTTTACTTGTGATAAACTAGAAATAAAATTATTAATCATTATTAATTGCATCGGACGTGTAATATGTATGCCATCACCTGTTTGACTAGCTATTATGCAGAATTCAACGCATCGAGTAATCTCGTAAAACGCATAGAGTAATCGGATGTAAATAGAGCTACGAAGGTCAGAAAAGTTCAGGCTTGTTTACAAAATAAGGTTTTTTTACGCAATAAAAATTTAACTCTAAACATTTTCAATGAATTTGAATCTTTAAGTTAGATATTTTCAGAAGGATATCAATATTCTTAGACTAATGAGTTTACTAAAGGTTTTAGAAGGTATCTGAAGGGTTTATATAACTGTTGGTTCCTAATGATAATTTTGTATGTCCAAATTTAAAGCACAATAAATAATTAAAATGTGGCTATCGACAGTGCCATATTTCACATTAAACGGATAAGGCAAGCTTGCATTTTATAAAAAGTTTGTATACTGAAGTTAAAGCTGAACATTAAAACACATTTACATTCTTGGAAAATAACTAATGGGCAATTCCACGATAAGGTCAACCAGATGATCAAATTTTCAAAGTTAATATTTTTAAACAAACCAAGTATCATTTTAAAGGGGAAGAGTTAAATATTTTGAAATATTTGTTTAAAATTTGGCACCTTCACTTTTAAATAAGTTACAAGATGTTCAACTAAGACCAATATTTTGAGCACTTTCAAACCACATTTGGCGGCTCTAAAAGAAGCTTTGTTTTTTCTCAAAAATGCAAACTAATATTGTGGATTTCGATGAATAACCATGCAAATATACAATGCACAGCAGATAATGTTGGAAATAGGGATCAAAACAAAATTAATTTTGATTTGTGAAAGAATTTCCGCAAGGCACATACTGTTTACGCTGAGCGTACAATTTTAAAGCTACATATATTTTTGTATACAAAGCAAGATTTTCAATCTCATGGATGTAACCTATTTTAATTTTGTAGTTATTGAATAATTCTCATTAAAACCTGGGTGTCGGACGTAAAAAATTTACGTCCGGACACCATTTACGTCCGACACTTTTACAATCCCTAAATTACACTTGTTTTCAACTATAATTTTCCATATTTCGCCGTTAATTACAAAACTAAAATGGAACATGCATTAAAAAAAACTTTTTATTTTTTTGTATGTGTATGTACTTGTTAATTTACTTAGAAAAACTTGCAATTTTTTTTTCGTATAATTTTTAAAAGTTTTTTTTCATAACAGATTTACATTAAGACAATTTAGACGCATTACAACTCCATTATGGGTTAACATCATTGTTAAAAGCCAATGGTTTTGGAATATAATCCGGACCACGGGCACACAAAAACTTTTCATTACTTTGGTTGCCACTGTTAGACAGTTTCAATTTTGAATTCAAACAGCACAAGGTAGAATTAAAAAAAAAAAGGGCCTGTAAAAGCTGAAAATGAAGTACTTTTTTGAAATGAGAGAGTTCGTCTATTTTTTCCATCAATAAATAGCAAAAAATATAAACAGTAAACTTTTAAACCAGCAATTTAACTAAAGTAAGTTTGTAGAATCCAAAACCAAATTTGTAAAATTAATGAAAAACTAGCTGCGTAGCCCGGCGTTGCACGGGCTGTAATGTAGTGAAGGCAGTTTGAGAAAACTACTCGCCTCCAAGGCGGCTCGCCTTTAAAGAAATGAGGAAAGTTTAAACAGTTTACTCGCCGTCAAGACGGCTCGCCTTTACAGTAGCGAGGAAAGTTTCAATTCACTACTCGCCGCCAAGGCGGCTCGCCTTTAAAGTACCAAGGAAAAGTTTAATAAACTACTCCCCGCTAAAGCGGCTCGCTAAAAAGCTTTCCTGCATCAAAGAATCAATCGAATTATTTGCACATGCTTCCTCAGAAATAAAGACGATGTCAAGTAGCGCATACTTAGCACTCTCCTTAAATTACAAATAAAATTCCTTTCCCAAAACAATTATTTCCAAACCGCTTTCTTCCGGTAAAATTAATTGCAAAATTCTAAACGAAAAAGTTCTTTTAATATTTGGATCGAAGCCAGAAAAAGTCCCTTCTAAAAACAGCAATTGCAATTTTATTTAAAAACACATTTTCAAAATGGTACCTGAGAAAAAATATGTCATTAATAATTAGAATAAAAACAATTGTTAGAACTTTGTTATAACACGTATTTAAAATGACAATGGAAAAAAAATAACACTCTTTCATTTTAAAAAGTTCAATTTAATTAACGTTTTAATTTAGGGTCGAATTCAAGTGAAACACCATTGCAGTCGCTTCGAGGCGATCGCATATTGCAACCGCTACTGTAAGTCGAATTCAAGTGAATTCGTTTCACTTGAATCCAAATTTTGGAATTTGCGATTGCATTGGTGAGTTGCGATCGTCCGTGTTTCACTTGAATTCCTGCCTTAAAATCGCAACGGAAAGAAATAAATATCTTGGAATTTTAAATAGTTCAATAATTTAATTAACGTTTTAATTCAAAATGGCAACGGTAAGAAAAAATGTCTTGGAAGTTTAATCATTTATTAGGCTTAATCGCTTTAAATTTGACTACTTATTAATTGATATCTTCGCTAATTAAAATCGTATAATTATATAGATTGAAACTAATGAAGCCTGAAAAATTACCTATCTATCGGTACCTGGTTCGACTTTCAGTTCATTGGCGTTCAGGAGAAATAAGCGTGACATAGATAGTTAGAAAGATACTCAGTTTTTAATATAAGTAGATAACAAATTAAAATTTTCATAAAAATTGTTTTAAACTCTTATAAACTATTAGTAAATGCTCAATTCAGTGAAAAAAATGCATAATTAATTTTTTAATCACTTTTTCCTCCCATAATTGTTACGGATTCTACAATCATAATTTCCTCAGTTTTCGTTTTAAGACCACACACTTTTTGATTAAAATTATTAGCTGTTTTAGAGATGAGTCTTTATCTATCCCAAGTACCAGTTTTGGCATAAAAACCAATTCAAGTACTAAATAAAATTCAATGTTGAGTTCATAACGACTTAAATTGTATTTTTAGGAGACAATTAAAGTTTGAGGTATCACTTTAAGTGTAAAAAACATACTATGTGACCTTTGAATAAAAGTTAAGCTTATAATCATTGAGATATTTACATTTAAGAGCAATATTTTACGTCCAATGTGAACAGTTTACGTCCGACACCGAAAATTTATGTCCGTCACCAATTTAAAAATGTTCTCAAATTAATTTTATCCTTAATTATATAATTTAAAAATTGTGAAATATGCTTTACTCATGAGTTTTCTTTTGAATTTAGTTGTTTTTAAGATTAAAATGTAAGCCAATTCGCAGACTTTCAATGCGTTGTAACCAAGGAATCAAATTCACTATTTGTGCGTTTACGTCCGACACCAACCCTTTAAACTATTTTAATCTTCACATTAAGGATGCAATTTTGACAAATGACATGATTTCATATTTTGTATGATTCAGGAAGTATTTTGAACACCAATTTAATGATTTTAAATGAGTTTGTTTGGTAAATGGAATTAAAAGTAAGAAATTTTTCTTAGTTTTTTACGTCCGACACCGTGGAATTGCCCTAATGCTTTTGCTTCAGAAGAAAGATGGAATTGTTTTGGTTGGGAGAATTGCTTGGCAATAGGTTATGAAGCAGCCTCCTCAGCGCAAAATTTTTTGTGGAACAGAAAAGTGGCTCAAGTATATTAAAAATGTGTATAATCTTCATTGCTTGCAATAAAGCGCTAAGTGAGCCAAGAGTTTTAAAGGATATAAACAAATCTCATCATATTTTTTTAAACAGCGATGTGTTCTGTCAATTTGATATAGTAAGCAAATTAACATGCATTACAAGATTTTATCCTGTTCAGCAAATTACAAATATTATCTCTCGTGGGGATATTTTTTATGAAGTACATAGCCGATCTATGTATTTTTGTTCTCAAACTCCACATTCAGTTTAGTTAGTTTCTTGTAATCCCACAGCTCTAATATTTGTTCTTTGTAGTGTACATGACCTCATTTTGCAAAAATAATCGGCTTTGCTGAGACTTAAGGTCCTTAGTAAATAAGTGATACTTAAAATAATTCTTGCTTTAGCCTAAAAGATGTTATGGGCCGATACACTATTTTCATGATGAATTCAATTGCTTGAAATTGCAATGTTTATGTTGGCTTAGAAATCGAAAGCAAGGATTATTTTTACTGGGTGGATTCCCTCTTTCATTGCAAAAACTAGTCATTGAATTAATTAAACAGCGATATTGCTTTCAAAAACTGCACTTTTTATATGACTGCTAAAAACCACTATTGCTTTTGCAAATTCCATCGAGATCATTGCAACTTTGAAACTAAATTGAACACGAATGGCAGTTGATTTTCCTCGGTTAGTTCAAACAGGGATATTACTGTTTGTAAAATAATTCATCAGTTTCACTAAAATGCCTCAAAACGCACACACATCAGAAAAAAACCTGAACTATGCTGATGTTAGGAATTTCAAAACACGGTACATTAAAAAATAGATTCAAAATTTGAAGTATTAAACTTGAAACTAAGTTTCATAAATTCCTTAAAGAAATATTACGAACTCTGCCGGGGTATGTCTAAAAATAAATGCAAATTCATTTAGTAAAACGAAACTCGAAAAAACTTCTGGGTAATATCTTCTGTTTATATTTTATTTTCGTAAAAGTCCTTATTACAAAAATGTTCATATACTACGCCTATTTTACAGCAATCGGAGCCAGTTTGCGCGTAAAATATTTGCGTGTGATTGTATATCACTATTCACTGAAATTTAAATCTGCTTGAGAGAATTACAAACTGAAATAACAAGACTTATCAAGTATTCAATTTTTTGTTCTGCAAACACTTCCTTATCTTTAGATACAAACGACTTACCGATGAGCCTACTAAAATCTAAGTGACGTAAGATTTCTACGGAAATGTAATGTTTGACACAACTATTTAACGCATCGTTGGAGTTATGTAAACTTTCTTCTTATTCTTAAGTAAATTCTACTCTTTCCTAGCTGCCAGTCGAGAAAATCGTGTTGTAACGGAAGTGTTAAGTAGCATCTCTTAAATCCTTTGGTAATGAAAGGAAAGTTTTTGAAAGATTCATACGGAAAACGAGTTTTAAGATTATTTTCTCAAGATAAATATTTTTTTCTCGTGTAAAATATTTTCTAATATGCACTGTAGGTGTAATAACTCTTTAAAAATATTTAAAATTGTTTATCGACAAAGCTCTGGTTGAGATAAGAATTTTAATCGTGAAAGGTTCAGTTTCAAAAGAATAAATAAAAGTTTTACTATTGAATATAAGGAAATACTGATTTCCGAATCTCTAAAATACATTCTTCTGAAAATGATTCCTAATTAAGCTTTCCTATTATATCATACACCAATGAAGCATGCGTTATAATAGTAGCAAAGCAAGGATTCTCTTTCTAATCTACCTTTATTTCTACTGTTGTAGAATGAACACTTCATTTGCTTCATAAAATATGTTTCAAATATAGTGTTCTAAATTTGTTAAAACTTATTTTATTAACTATAAAAAAATGGTAAATATTTTTGGTTTAAGTACAAAATTTTATATTCTATAAGGTGTTGGAGCAAAAAACGTTGCATTTTTGAATGCATGTTGAAGCTTGGTTAAAAAAGACTTTGCATGACAATAAAATTGAAGGAACATAAATGTAAACTCTTTTTTTTTCCAGTTTCGTATTTGAAAAAAAAGAAACGGGAATCGTCTAATTCTAAACAAATGACTTATATCTTTGCCGCGGATTATGTCAGCAGGAATCAACATCTGGTTAGCTCTAAGCTGTAAAATTACGAAGAAAAAAATTTAATATTATTACGAGACATTTGTTCAAAAGGTAGAGGAATTCTTTAAATGAATGCTTTGCTTGTTTTTAATTTGTTTTAATGAGCATATTGTTAAACGCGATTGTTTGGATAAATAACATATGTTTAGATTCAAAGATTATATGGTTAGATTATAATAAGATAATTTTAAACTACACACTAAAGAAATTGTCGTTAAAACATTGAAGCTTTATTGACATTTTATGATACTAATTCAGATATCTAACCTTTTCTTATTGGCGGTTACTTAAATTAAGGTATATGTGTATTTATATTATTGCTGATAGTAATCCTAGCATTAAGCAATCGCTATTAAGAAAATGATTCTTAATCATAGCGTTAAAAAATTTTTATTTAAATTTGTGTTAAAAATTAAAAAGCATAAATGTGCACAAATAGCTATACGAATTGACGACATGTGTTTTAAGATTATACGGAAAGAGATTGTTATTCTTGCATATACGGAAGCAATATTGATTCCTAAGTAGAGAAAAATGAAAGGATGTTCGTTTAGTCATGCTCTAATTTATTTAAAAATAAGAAATTTATAAACCTAGGATTTTAAGAGGCGTGCTCTCACGATAAGAATACTGATCATTTACCTACGCAAAGGATCTCTTTCCAGAACGGAGTCTATCCCAAGAATCAAAATTGTATTTGTTACAATTAAAATGACGGTCTTTGTTTTTCAAAGGTGGCCCTCAACTAATTCATGTGCTTGTCTGTGTAGCACAAAATTAGACAGTTAAAATTTTAGCTTTAATTCCCAAATACATGAAATCCCTGCTCTTGTTTCGAAACTTCCTTAAATTCCTCGCTAAGTTTTTAGTTTTGCTGACACAGTTCGCAAGAAATTCAAAGTGATGCAATAATATTCATCATAGATCACTTTTGTTTTGATTTGCTTCTACCATTCATACTGGAAGTGAAATGAACTTCTTGCTTCGAACTGCTCATCTCTAGAAAATTGTGTACAATGAAGCTTTAACAAAACATTGCATCATGTCTTTAGGATCAATTTAAACAGCTAAAATAATACATTCAACTCTTATCTGGTAAGGTGGATTTTTTTTTTGTAACTTAAGTGGTGAGGTTATGTGTATGCCCAACGTGATATTTCTTGTACGCTCCCTAACACTTAGCAATTGAAACAGGAAATACTCCAACTATTTTTGCGTTTATTTATTTAAACACTACTGAAACAGTACCGTAAATGTAAATACATATTCATAAAAAGCAATGTAATTAAATTGTACAAATTTGTATGCAAATATAGTGATCTTGAAATTTCTACTATAAAAATTTAAACGGTAAAATTATACAAATAAACTTCATATAGAAGTGAAATGGTTGATTTAACCAAGAAAAAAAATGAATTTGAAATGGGAATATTTTTTCTAATTTCAGCGAGGTAGGATTTATTACATCAATTATCACAAAAGCATTGACGGAAGGTAATGCTCAACAACTGTTATTCTCGGTGATATTTTATTTACATGAAAAAAACTCACACGCCGATGGACTCGCAGCGCAATCTTGTAAAAATTTAATAATATTTTAGAATTTATAGTTTTCTATGGCATGGGATACCTTAGCTGACCAATTAAATGCTACACGTTCATACTTTCACTATTTCAAATCTTTGACATGAAAATGATGTAATTTTAGAAACAGTATTGGCTATAAGATAATGTTTCTCGCTTAATGAATGTCCGTTCGAATCTTCTAGATTATCTCGGATTTATACATTCCCGTTGCTCTAAATAATTCTAATATACGGGCGATTCTCTGTAAACTGGTAATTGGCTTTCCGGACTGAGTATTTTAAAAATAATAAAGTGTAATAAAGTAATTATCGCTCTTAATACAAGTAAAGCATTAATACTTTGTGGCCCAATCGTATTTGGAGTGATAACAATTTATTTTTTTTTTCTAGAAATTATCTAAGCGCCAAAAACACAGTCCCCTGACTGTCCCAATCCCATAGTCTAACTGTTAAAGATAGTATTTAAAAAACCTATTAACACTACATAAATTTGGCAATTAATATCTAAAAATAGAATAATGAAGCTATTATTTTCTTATGAAATAATGTATAATTACGTATTTCGAAAACTTAAAATTGTCATGTAAATTCTGTCCGGAGTTTTTTCAAACAGTCCCCTGCAACAAATTCAAGGCTGTAAAACGAAAAATCCATAACTTTTGCAAATTCTTTTTGGCATGAAGTTTAAAGTAATCAGTGTGAATTTGCCGAAATCGCAGAGAACGGTGTTGAAACGCTACTTTGTTTAGTTTGAGAGCCACATTTGTGATGAAAGTATGCATCAGGGTCGTTGCGAAAACAGTCCTCTGGGAAGTGATTTCATTAAGGTCAATTAATTTAATTATAAAACATATTAGTCATTATGTCCACGATTTGTGCTTAAATTTAAAGGTAGTCTCGTAACTAATCATGTTCTTGCAGATATTACGCAACAAATAGCAAAAACACAGTCACCTGGCAGTCCCCTGCCTAGTTATACTAGGCGGGGACTTACCCCCTATCATGATTTATCAGAAAAACACAAACTTCAATTGGCCCTCTTTCAAACCAAAGTAATAGATTCATTTTCTGAGCAATAGTATTATAATTATACGAACATATCAAAAAACCGTGGCCGGACAGATTTCGTGTGAAAAATGACGAGTTTACAGAGAATCGCCCATACATAAATTCTGAATGACCCAACACAGAGTTATCTAACTTATGTGTGAACTAGTTAGAGTAAGAAAATGTATATTTTTCGAGAAAGTAATGTAAAGAGATGGTTAAATAGTATATACTTCGTTTTGAAAATTGAGTGCCGCCTTAAGTGCATTTTTAAAAAATAAATGAAGCACCACTGAAAAAAACTAATATATAATATAACTCAATCGTAAGCAAAACAGCGTGTCAGCCCTTGTTACAGGTTTGTTTGTATAATGTTTGTAGTTTTACAGATCACATTTCAATCTTGACTAAAAACTGCCAGTTTTACAAGCACTGTGGCTTAACATAATCTTCGATTAATCAAACTTTTGATGAATACATAATATTAACTAATAATTCCCACGGGAAAAGTGTTTCAAATAGTTTTCTCCGAATCAAACGCTCCTTGTCTCCATGAAACTGTTCTTATTGACTTAATATTTTCCTTTCTATTAATTTCGCTTTAACCCAAAGTTATTTTTTTTTCATCAGTTTAAAATAGCCTTGCACTTTCGCTTTTAAGCTTAATTGAAAAACAATCCACTGGAATATTTTAGCTCCCTTCAATAAATTCCACGAATTATTTTGAGTTATTTAGAGAGAAGCTATGTTTTCACTTATGCATTTTCTGTTTTCTAAAGAAGGGTTCTC
This sequence comes from Uloborus plumipes, assembly GCA_038373865.1. Lineage (NCBI taxonomy): Eukaryota > Metazoa > Arthropoda > Arachnida > Araneae > Uloboridae > Uloborus > Uloborus plumipes. Next base: position 163,360 of record JAXGGA010000353.1, on the reverse strand, counting down.
TTTATTACCTAAATAATTAAAATAATTTTATCAATTATATTGAGTGAGATTTCATTTCAATTGTTAGTGGAAATTTCTCATTGATGTCCTAGAATTTCAGGTACTGTTGTTACTATATGTTTATGGAACGAATGTTTTTTGGATTTTTCTTTTTTAAATTGAATGGATTGTTTACAAGAGGCGAAATTTTGCTTTGTCATACGGAAACAGTAAACCCGCCCTTTACATCGCGCATCGTTATATTGCTCTTTTCATGTTTAACGAAACATTAAAAATGATAAAACCTTGCTCTGACGTATGAGGCTACTTAGAGGTTTGAAAAAATGAATTTCTTAAGGAAGTTTGTTCATCTTATCTTTTTAGCCGATGAGTAAAACAGGGATGTATTTAGCTTTTCTGAATTCTCTGCATTTTAAATTACAATTGTTTCTATTAGTACGTCACCAAAAAGCAATTGAAATTGCTTAAATTCATTTTCTATATTAAAAATTTTATTTTTGTTCACAAATTTGGCTATATATAAGTTAACTGTGTTTTAAATGCACATATCAGCTACTTGAATGGTAGTTAAATTGTTAATGACCTCTGTTATATCGACTTATTTTCTCCTGAAAAGCCGCCTAAAACGAGGAACTACTGTATGGATATAACAGTATGTTTTTGTTGACAATAGTTTATCAATTGGAGACAATATTCATGAACTAAAAAAAGGGAAAATAACTTCTTTAAGACTAACGCAAAGCTTACTTTAAGAAATTTAATTATTAAGGTCTAAAGTAAAGTGCTCTAGTGATATTAAAGTTTTACTGTGATTAATTTATTAATTCGTTACTCATATTATGTTTTTATTTTTATGTCTTAATGTATCGTAATCGGGCCAATGCCAATGAGATCCAAAGATAGCGTTCTAGATATTCCTTAAGGTCAGTACAGTTGCAACCTTGACCCGTAGGCAAAAAAGACAAGGTAGTCGGAATGCAAATCTGGTCTTATTACAGTCTAAACATTCAGCAGAAACTGGACGCAGGATTGAATCGGTTTGTTTTACGGTATTGAAAGCGAGAGATGTTGGCCAATTTTTCGGACAATTAGTATTCAGAAAGTTCACTGGGAAATCCAACGTTGTACTTGGTGTTTATTGCACATATAAATTTCCAATGACGTTTTAAATTATGCTTTTTCAAGGAAAACAAACTTTTTTTTGAGAAGAGATACAAATATCTGACATGATGTGTCTATTTCAGATCCGATCTACGAATTCGGGATATCTTCTATCTATGGTAAGTTCTCTCTTAGTATGTTTCCCTTCACGAAAAAAAAAAAAGCAATATGTTGTAGTTCGTGGACATTTTAATTGCCTTTTGTTATGATTCTCAATCCTCATAGAAGTTTATGCAAATAGTCACGATAAAATGTGTTAAATGTTTCCATCTAATAATTGCTTATTCATAACCAGGCTGCGTAGAAATTATTTTTTGTGCCTACTTTTTCTGTTTGTGGATTCAGGGAAAATAGCTATTAGACTAAAACAAGTTTGCTTGATGAGAAATTCAACCTTGAGGAAAGGAACGGCGAAATGATGTCTCGTTATTAGACATAAATAATAGACATTATTTTTCAAATGTTGTATAAGCATTTCATTTCCACGTCAATTTTTTTCACGTAATTCGGTGAATAATATCAACTGTTTTGATAAATATATTTTTCCTGCACCTGGTATTTCAAATCAATTAAAGTATTAATATTTAATTATCGCTTCTGCCCGTTATGATTTTTGAACAATAGTGAGAAACTGTACATTCAGAAAGTTATGATGCTATAAGTCTTTTTTTTTTTTTTTAGAGAGAGCTGCATTTCAGTAAACAATCGGTCTGATTCTATACTATTGTAACTATATTGATATCAATAAACTTATCTTTGAATCAATTTTCAAAATAGTATGATTGATTGTAATGGATCAACAGACATGGTGGGCAATGTTCTATCAAACTACGTTGGTCCTTTAAAACTTTCTTTAGAGTTTTTTAAGACTGCATTTTTTAAGAGTATTCACAGTAGCATCATCTCTCGAGAATTCAATTTGTCGTAGGTATAATGGACCCTATTCACGGTGTGGCAACGGTCCATTTAACTTTTCGTTTGCGGGTATTTACATCCAGTTTCCAATGTTAGTAGTGCTAAATAAATTAATTTTACTTAAGGCTACAGTGGACAAATAAAATTGATTTTTTATCAATTATTGATTTATATGTCTAAAACTTTGTGTGCTTGTATTATTATATATTTACTACATCTAAAAGCATAAAAAACACAAATTAGTGTAAAAAAATGAATACTTTTTTCAAATTTCAAATTTGCATATTTTTTAACAAAATTTCAAAGAGTTCCAGGCGTCACAATTTTTTTCAAACTTTGAATTTCCACTTAATTTCCAATCATTAGGCATGATTGCATAAACAATGCGTTACATGCAATGTTTCATGAAATAGTTTATAAAAGATGGCTGAAAATAAAAAATTTCAGTTGAAAAAATCATATAAATTTTCATTTTCAGCCATCTTTTATAAACTATCACATAAAACATTGCATGTAATGCATTGTTTTAAGCAATCATGACTAATGATTGGAAATTAAGTGGAAATTCAAAGTTTGAAAAAATATTGTGATGCCTGGAACGTTTTGAAATTTTGTTAAAAAAAACAGTTAAATTTGAAATTTGAAAAGTATTCATTGTTTTTGCACTAATTTGTGTTTTTTATGCTTTTAGATGAAGTAAATATACAATAATACAAGCACAAAGTTTTAGACATATAAATCAATAATTGAAAAAAATCAATTTTATTTGTCCACTGTAGCCTTAATAACTGGCATTTATAAACCTAATAAACATGCATAGGGTCTATATCGGCTTAGTATTGTTGGAAAATCTTAAGTAAAGTGATGGAGAAGGAAAACAATGACTTTTTACCCATTTTCCTATGATGAGCTAACAGACTTTAAATCAGTAAAATACACGCATTTAGATAATATTTCGCTCCAAATGAGTCATTCTTTATTCTGTTTTATCAATCCTAAGTAAAAACTTCGAAAAGACTTATTTTTTGACTAGAAATACGAGTGTTTACGCTGCAAAGATACGCGTGTTAATAGCCAGAAAACCGGAATTTCATCTGCTAGGCTTGGTCAATACCCGCAATGACGTCACATGAATAGGGTCCATAATGACGCGATTTATTTTCTAGTGTTTACTTGCTGACAGTCCCTAAAAAGCAGCAAATAGGTAAAAAGCAGCCTCAGAAGGCGGTAAGTTGATAAAAATTATGCCTTGGAAATCAGAATTCCGAGTCACCAAAGCTCTATGAAGTTTATTCCTCTACTGCCCAAATTATCATTTCTTGCAAAACAAAATATTCACATGCTCAGAATGATTAAGAGTAATATATTTAGCACATGAAAGATGGATTTTTTTTTTTTTTTTTTTTTTTTGCATTTTAAAAATAGTTTTGGGACTCTGTGACTGAAATATTAACTTATGTCTCCTGTCAGTACCAGCAACCTAAATATATACTGCAGCCAGATTGAACTGTAGTCAATCTGCTCAAAAAAAAAATTCTCTGTTTTAGGTAAATATGGGTTTTTGAAGTGACCTCAGTCACGTTGGGTAGTAAAGGGTTAAGTGCAAGTGTCGTAATGTTTTCATTTAATTACTTACCGCTTGAACCTGGAAAAGCCTGCGAGTTAGAATTGGGACAAAAAATATCTTTTCTGAGTTAACAGAGCTCACTGTATTAATTTTAACATTGGCAGGGGCTACTGAAGAGAGGTGTCTTTTTATAACCTTGTTTTCCCAGAAAAATATTATAGATAAAATGTGGAAGAGTACTGCAATGAATACAAAATCAGGCTGTTTTTATATGATGCTAATGAATAATTTATTATACTCGGAACACTGTGTCACAATTACAAAACATATATTTTTTAATTTACTGCTCCATCAGTCCACTGTATCTTCTGTTAGAATAGCAATTGCGTTAATACATTTTTAAGAATTGTTCGTTCTCGTTATTACCTACTAATGGTTCTAAATATTAACTAAAGACGTTGCGTTAAAAATCGCTTCGAATCAACAAATGGAATAAACCTTTCGTTATAGTTATCACCTGGTCATTGCCGGTGATCCGTTATTTATGACATGTTCCAAAGTTTATGTCGTAACAAATTTAATTTAGATTGCTGAGAGTAGTGCATTACAAAACAACGAGACTATTGATGGCAGTGTGTGATATTTAATTTTAATCGCTCTGTTACAGCTATGAAATTAAAAGCTCTTGATACTTTGAAAAGTTCATTTAGATTCTTATAAAAGGTAGAGATATTTCGAGTATTTGTAGTCTAGTGATACACTATTATTAACTTGTGTGAGTATTTAATCCTTTCTGTATTTAACCCTATTAATGACTCACAATATTATTTAAAGAATAAATTACTGTGCAATATAGATTAAATTACTGAATATCCGAACAGCACGGAGACCATTGCACTCCTTATATTTTTCTGTCATATGAACCGAAATAAGTCTTTTGCGAAAATGAGTTTAATATACACCCAGTGATTTGAATAATCGATTAATGAAGTTTTTAAAACTTTATACGCTAGATATTAAAGTAAAAAGAGTTTCTTTTATATTTTTTAAAACTTTGTTCTTTAATAATCACGAATGCGAGACTCCCCCAACTGTAGTTATGTATATATGATTGAAGTATAGTTTTTTCAACATGAGGACTTAAGGAATATAACACTAAAATTTTTCTAATAAACTGTACTGCACAAACTTTCTACACCTGCGTTTCTTTTCCTACGGACCTAAGAAAAAAAGTCGCAAACTGTTTTTTATCTGTCTCTCTCACACAAAAGAAAAATCTAAATTTAAACACTTGGTAAAGTTAATATTTATATTTAAGACGATGTGTAAATTCAGACTATTATTTTAATAATTACCTGCAAACAAATTATTTAAAAACACACTCCGCAGTTGTATGAATTTTAAGACAAAATATTAAAAATTCTAGTCTTTAAAATATTTCGTAAAAGTTAAAAGTATGGACCGAAATTTTATGATTATTTCTGGATTATTATAAGAATTTGAAATGTGAAAGCCTTAAAGGTCAGGTGGACAGGTAAAAATCTGAGAGGATTGGACTAAAATCCTTAGGCCGTTCCTGTATTCGAGAATACCTATTCTAGACACATATTCCAGCGGTTCTATAGAGAAAATTAATTTAACCCTAAAAATAGAAAAAAAATTGACACACTAAGTGTTTATTCAGTTGATCAGCTATTAACCCATTTATGCCTAAGTTTTTTTAACAATTTTTTCAATTTTTATCTGCTTAAAACTCTTACTTGGAATAGTTTACATACATTTTAGGCTTGAAATAGTTCGCCGTTGCCATATTTATGAAGTTATTTAACGTTCTATTTATGGGATATTGTGCAGATATGTGAGCAAAATACGACCTTACTTGACTTTACTTGTGCAAAGTAACATTATAGAAGACATCTATGATCAATTTTAAGCAAATAATTTTCAAATAGTTTAATTTTATGAAAAATTACTGCGCAAAAAAAACTTACTTTCTGTGACTACCCATGTTGGATCGTTGCTTGACTGATTTGTCTGAAAATAGCTGTCAATAAATAAACTCTGATGTCCAAATAGTTCAAGAAGGACTATTTAACTTGTTAAAAACAGCTTTAGTAAAATGATATACCTATTACAGGTTTTTGTATGCAGTAATTAACAAGCGTTCCGTTTTTTGGCTACTGGGCATAAATGGGTTAAAAGGGGCTATACTATCTTTTAAAAAAGTTTTCAATTTCTGTTTAAAAACACCATCAAAATGAGTCCATAACCAAGTTTACGAGGGTTAAATTTTGACCTTTAAATTGATGTTTCAAAATAGTCTTGAACGTTTTAGCGCTTTTGAGCTCGCACAGTAAAAAAATACTCGCAACAAAAGCTTGATTTTGTTTCAATTATTTCATTGGTTTTATCAAATACTATTTGTATAATACACATAGAATATAGAACATGTAGTAAATGAAATATTTTGAATATGGGACTCTATGACAACAAATGCTATGGGTGAAATTATCGCATACGGGTCATTTTCAAAATTAGCTTACATTTGCTGTCCGGAGGTTGAAAAGACGATTTTGAAGCATAACTTATATCTTAAATTCAATGCGAATAATTATTTTCTGCAAGAAATACCCCCCCCCCCCAAAAAAAAAAAAATCTATCACTCAACAAATTATTGAAATTTATTTATTTATTTTTATATAAGTCTTTAAAAATGAGAATCAAGGCAAAAACGCTTGCCCATTTCCAATTTTCGCAAGTTCAACTATTTTTTTCCTATACTTAATGGTCAAAAAAAGTAAATGCGACATATTATTTTTATATATGGACTTAGTATATGGTATTCATGATAAATATTGACAATAGTAATTTTATTTCAATAAGAAATGTATGAATATATTTTGTCCGGAAGTTCTTGTCAAGTCCGTTACCCTAAGATTATTTTAGCTAAAAAAGGTATTTATTGAAGTCAAAAGATTGTAACACGTATTCGGTTAACTTAACAAATTAATGACGTAACTATTTTGTACCATTTTGTTTCCCTGAGTCGAGAAGTATTGCTGTGGCGTTTCGCACAAAATTTTTTCCAGGTGCGTATTTTTATTCTCTGTCAAGTCCGTTACCAAAGATTTTAGTATTAATTTTTATTTTTTCTAAACTTTTACCCCTAAATATTGTTCATTATACAACTCTAAGAAAATGCATATTGTAGTTCAATTTTTAAATTCGACAACCTAGCCATAATTTAACATTTTGGTTGAAATGTCAAGTCCGTTACTGGTCAAATCCATTACCAAATGTCAAATTCGTTACCATAGAGTTTTTAATCAATATTTCAATCATCACAAACATCGTTTTAAGCTTCAGGGCGCAAATAATTTCAAATGAAGTTGGTTCTAGGCTCTATGATATAGTTTAAAAGTGAGATTTCACATTGATTTTGTATGGTAATGGACGACAATTTTCCTTGCAACTTAGTTTTACAACAGCATTTGAATACTTAATTATTCATCAAAGTGTACAACCAGTTACTATTTTACACATCTACAATATGTGACTAAACATCTGTTAGTATTTCTAAAAGTAAATAGCAGGTTAAAAAAATTACTTAAAAATTTTGAAATGTAAGCATATGGTGAAAATGACCCATACTCAAATTCATAGAAATTCCAAAAATACTTGATCAGGGTTTCCAAATTTTTTCATGCATCAATTCTCTGAAAGAATTTCCTTATACCATCGACCCCTTAGCAAAATCTACTCTTAATTCCTTATGAAAATTGCTTTTTTCTGTTTGCAGACAGCTTAACTAAATAAAATTTTATAGCCAACTTTCAATCAGTTAAGCAATGAAGCGTGAAACTTGAATAGTTCAAAGTTGGAGGGTAATCCTCCGTATTTAATTAAAATATAGCATTAATTTCACAGGGACTTTGGTATCATAGAAAATTCGAAAGATTTTCTTATTCCAAAAAGTTGTTTCTTTAAGTTGCACAAAATAAGAAAATGAATTTTCATCGGAATTCAAAAAAAAATTCAAGAAGTGGAACATTTTTTATATACAAGAGAAACTACACGCAATATAGAAAAATAGTGTTTAGTTGAAAAAATGTGAATCATAATTGCAAAGTTATTATAGAAAATGAATGAATATTAAGAAATAAAAAATTTAATGAAGGGTGAGTTTGATTCTGAGCTGTTAATAAAAGGTATATATTTCGTTCAAAAGCGTTTAATCTATGCCTGGGTTTTCATAAGAATATTTTAATTACTGAACATACTTCAAAAGATAGAGCCTAAAAACTTCTTTAATTCTGAAACATTTTTGATCTCTTTGATAAGAGACTACTGAAACTGAAATAACCTTGACGGAACTTTTTTAAAAATCTGCTTGACAGTAATCTCGACTTTCAGGTTTTTTTACATTTTGAGTAGGTGCGGTTACATTTGGACCATACCCAAGTAGCACAAATAACCTTTAAACGTTTTATAAACGTTTTTAAGCGGTTGTTACAACGTTAATAACCATTTTACAACCTTTAAAAAACGAAGTGTGCTACATGGGTAGTTTTAATTTACCCGTTAAATGCGAAGTTTAGTTAAAATTTGAATCATATTTTCTGATGGCCCGTCTTCGACCTGTAATATTCATTGACCCACTATTGACTCCTTTGAAAACTTTATTGACCCCCAGATGGTAGTCATCTACCGCTTTACAAAACTCGGCAACTGATTCAAAAAGGGATATCTTTCACCTTGACTCTTAAGATGTTGAAGCACTTTAACATAAATTAGCTTATACCATCCTGCTTCTGTATGAAAAAGTGGTTTCAAGATAATCGCATTCCTCAGCTGAAGTGACCTTGGAATATTCTAGACTTTCGCATCATCAAAATTTGCTGGCAGTTGACGACGATTCGTTACGTCGGAAACAACCCTAGAAGAAAACCCAATTAACGGACGTAATAATTCAATCTCGGTTTTGCATTATAACTACTTCAAAAATAAAAAGAGCTTACTGTGATGGAAGATTTGTATTTTTGTGTGGGGAGTTGCAGGTTATTTCAATTAAATATTCAAACTGTCTAAGTATGCTGGTTTGTACACGGCCTTGGCAAAAGTACCAAAGCCAAGTCCTGATAAATCGAGTCGTTGCTCTTTCGAAAGTATTAATAATCAAAATTTGAAACATTATTTTTCATTCTTCTGAGGATGTGACTGTCAACTACAAACAGAAAGAACAGTAGTTTTGGTAACAAAATTATAACCTCTGCGTTTTAGCAGAAACGAAAAATGTTTGTTTCATTTTCTAATTCCGAGCATTTCTTTCTGGGTTTTGTCAACTTATTTGGCAAAGCATACTCTCGTATCAGTTTTAATATACTGAAATATGAATAAGCTGTGCACACAGTTAACAGGACAGTTCTGCTCGCAGCCTATTTTTTAATGAAAAGCAATACTTCATCAACACATCATAATGTGCACCTTTGAATCTAATTATTTAAAATTTATTACACATTTTTAAGCTTTAAGAATTTCACAAGTCTCCAAAGGCTCATTTTTTTTCCAATTCTAAGGCAAAATTATTTATTTATAAAAGAGAAAAATAAATTGTTATCTGTCATACTAAAAGCATGTTGCACGTGGTTTTAAGCAAGAGCTTTGCTCATTGCATATTTTTCTGGTTTTTACAAATCATTTGTGTTTACCTTTGAGTATGAGTTTTAAAACGGTACTAAAATCTCTCCTGCCGATACGAAAAGATTTACTAGCTAAAACTTTGCCACTCAACTCTAAATTTTTAACCAACTTCATAGTGAAAATGAATCGGTGAGAGCAAAAACGACTTCTGTCACAGAAAATCAAAAATTCATTTTCCATCGAAACAAGAGAAGAAATGCGTGTTGATTGCAAAAAACGACTTCAGTTAGGTTAGTAGTTTGAAAGATACGGAGCCTCTCTTTTGAACGTTAAGCGTGGAAACAACACTAGAGTTACGACGTTTTTTTTCTCTCTCCTGAAAGATTTCATTTTACTTGTAAAATGCTATAAGGATAATGCAAATTTAAACAAATCTTTGTGTACATTTTCAATGCCTTAAGCACTAAAGGAATGATGATTCAATAGCAGAAAGTTTCTCTATTTCCCACATGAAATTTTGCAACAAGTATTGCATTTATTGTTTCACTAAAAATATTTCGTATGGTGACCCATATTAGCGTTTCGAAATAAAATTATTAGTTAATTGTGATTGCTTTCAATTAAGTGTTTAGACACAGTGAATCGTTTTGGTATTTTAAGATTTGAAAAAAAAAAGCAGCAACTGTAGTTAAGTTTTGAGTCATAGTCAAGTTTAGAAATTTCCTTTGCGTAAAATTTTTAGAGGGTTTGAAGTTTTGATTAAAATGCTTTTCGTCTGTTAACAATTTTATCTAGTTCTTTAAAATGCATAATTCTACAAACATTTTCTATAAAGTAATTATCTAATTTGTGGATTCTGGTAGGATATTAAGATATGCTTAGAAAAGACAAAATTTCAAATACTTCATGCACTTTCGTACAGGAGCACTTGTTCAAAAATGCCCAGCCTTCATACGTTTTATATTTCGTTTCCTATAAAAATACTCCAGCCATAGTCTTTGGCTTAGAGGGGAAAGCTGCAAATGTTCTTCACTAGCCATTGGACTGGTACAATTAATCATGAACCTTGTGACCAAGAGTATATTAAAGTGGGTACAAATAATTGAATCTCCCAAATATTGGCGCACTCTTTAACAGAAGTGCCCCGTTAAAAGTTAAGAAATCAGAGAAAACGTTAGGTGAAATTTGTCGAAAATAGTTACCTTTTTAATATTGTATAATTCCATTTTTGATTTTTAACTCCTGGTTCTCTGGTAAATTGTATATTACTTGTTATTAGTCTTGTTTATGTCTCATACTTTCTCTCGCTTTGAAACTGAGTAGCCATAAATATAAGAATATCCTTATGAAGCTCATATTTGTCGTTTGTTGTAGAAGTGGTGTATCTCCTTGTATGTAAATGATTTCCCTATGCCCTATTTATAAAAGAATTTTAGGATTTTTTTCTTAGGAAAAAAATAAGTATTCAGTTACTATTATTTATTATAAATTTATCTTTGGCAAAGTACTTTGCTCCGCTTTTATACTAAAAGATAACCAAATGTGATGTAATTTAGCAAACAAATACGCATTAAAAAAAAAGTGGTACTCCACTTTTACAATGAACGACTCATGTGGCCTTACTTTTCAGAGCTACGTCTAACTTTTCAGTTAAAAGAAGTAAATGCTTTCTTCTTAAATAGTTTTACTTCATCACAGAAATATCTTGATTTTTTTTTTTTTTTTTCATTTCCACTTTAAGTCTTTAAACATTATTTTAAGTAAAACATAGTTGCAATACTTCTATAGTTTTAAAAAACTCGGTAAAATTATTTAAGGAATAGTTTGGTTAATACTTTGAATTTATTTATTTATTTTTTTTTTTTGCTAAGTATGATTTTAAAACAGAAGTCAAATTTACGAATATTAACCAATCTCTAAAGCCGTGAGTCTGAATTACAAATATTACATAGAAAGGGTATTTATTGACTTAATAAACTTCTTCAATGCTCTTTGTACCATCTGCATGGAATTTACTAATACAAGAGAGACTTGGGGACAATCTGTTTTTGCTTGCAAGAATATCTTATAAAAACATTTTTGATAAATGTAACGTGAACTTCGAGAAATCTTTCAAGTTGATATCTTTCCTTCAAGAATAATTTGTTATGAAATGTAGGTAAAAATTGTCCCCATAAGTGTTTCCATCGGATTGAGTAATTAGTTTTGAAGCTAAGTACAGAGTTTTATTTATTTCTTATTGAATTCAAATACAGATTTATGTTAAGTAGAAATTTTTAAAAGATTTGATTAATAATTATTTTGGAACATATCCTGGTTTGCAATTAATATTAGCATAAAATATGACGTATTTTACACTTTTCTTTTCAAAAAAGTTATTACACTCAAGTTGCAGAACGGAAGCAATTGCGGTTTTGACAGCAATTCGTATAACTGGAAATTAAAATAAATGAGCAAATAATGAGTTGCTATTAGGGATAATGATTTAAATGATAGCATTGTACTACAAAATTCTAAAAAATGTGCCAAATCTTTTACCAAGCCTACAAAGATTTTGTGACAGTAACTTTATACTCCTTGTATTTTATACACTTCAGAGAGGAAGAAAGGAAATTGAAGGGCTTGTGAGATGAAGGGGTTAAGTGACAAAACAGAAATTTCGAGTATTTAAAGCTCAGAGTTCTATTGCTGTAGTTGTTGCAGCTTTTTTGCTTTCTGGTTTTGTCATTAGTGTGCGTATGAAATTGGTCTATTGACACATACTGTTTGATGTACCAAGTTTTATTTGCTTACCTGTATCTATTGCCTACCATTGTAGAGTGTTCATTTTTTAAAATGTAACTTAGCCCCTTCATCCTCCAAGCCTTTCAATTGAAAAACGGGGTAATATTTTTCAAATAAAAAAAAAAAACATGCTGGTGGACAATAAAAATTAATTTCTATTGACAATCAAATTGGTACCCTGCAAAAGTTACTTATAAAAACGCGAATTTACTTCCAAAACGAATAAAGATTCTGATCTGAAGAAGCCCTTTCTACTTCCGACAAAACCAATTTCCGCACATCGGTCTCATTCTTAGGCGAAAAGAAAGAACAAAAGCTCAAGGAGGAGAATTTGGGACATCAAGCAATCTTATCGCCCTTCGGGGCTTCAAACCACTTTCTCTTCTGTACCAGGAAAAGTCGTTGACTCACGTGAGCAACTCTCGGTTTCGTTTGACCCACCCCCAGGCCCTGGAAGTGATGAAATGGCAAGTTTCTTTAACCAGCCCCCATTTCTTCCCAACTATTTGTCCTATTTGATAGCAAAACAGAGAGGCGCTCACCAGGAAATGAGAAGATTTTTCTTTGTGTGACATCAGACACACCACTGTAGGTCAGCTGCTTAAATATGATTTCAGTGAGCCAGTTTGCGTGTTTAAACTGTCTCTACCAACTATGTGTTCTCTTTTAACTATAACTGACAGAAATAGGGTAATGCTGCTATGAAAAATTGTTTTCTAACATTCACATTTACAATTCATCGCTAAATGGAAGGGGAAGAGGTCAAACTGAAGTTTTTCTTATGTCTCTCTCCAACTGATTATTTTGATCTTTAAAATAAAGTTCCATTTCTTACTTTTTTAAACTGAAGAGACTCGGAATATTATCTTACTGTCCAGTTGATGAACTTTAATGCTTAATGTGTGGTGTACAAAAGATCATTCCTTAGTTTAATAAATTGGCATTAGATCAACTGCCAGAAATTTTCAGGTGAGGGATTAATATAACTTTAAATCTTTTATCATTTTTTTCTAAAATCGTAGAAATGATTAAAAACAGTAGAAAACCGACTACGCAAAATTAAATTTCTATGCTAATTAATAAGAAATACCTTAAGTATGTTCAGAAACATATTTACAAGGTGTCTTTTAATTAACCTAAAACTTTAAAATAACTCAAGAACAGTTGCAGATAACACAGCAACCATCCTGGTTGTTTTGCATTGGCCGCCTAATTCACCGAAAATAAATCCGTACGACTTCTATTTTTAGGACCACATGGAAAGACTTAATGTACAGAAGCCGACAAACCGCAATAGCTGCAAGAAATCTATTGTCGACTCATTTGCAAGCATTAAAAGAGCAACACTTGAACAAGTAACTTTTGAAGTTAATTTCACGTAAACAACTGATAACTTTGTTACTAGGTTGCTCTACTGTATCGTTTCTGAAAGTTCTCACTTTAAAAACATTACGCATTACCTTTACGTTCTTTTCAATAACAAAAACATACTGTGCTATCGATTCTTTTGGTATTTCATTTTAAAGCTGAAAGTTAAGTAAAAGCCGCAATGAGTTAACATTTCACATAATGTACAGACTTTAGAGTGAATCTAATTTCCATTCATTAGTAAAATACTGACAAGAAGGAAATCGTGAGCTTTAATGTCTTGCTTAGAAATCACACCTAAAAGGTAACTACTTGACTAATTGACTGTACTTTAAAGTAAAATTCCCATCATTTATTCTAACGGGCCGTTTTCTTACTAAACTGCTTCTATTACGAATCTGGAAAATAAGTTTTGAATTTTTAGTATCCAAGACTAGCCACTTGCACTGAAAAGACATACTGCTCTCATCGAGATGTTTTGACGCTAATTTGCAGACGCAGTGATGTATACATCCCTCGACAGGCAATTATCACAAAAATAAGAAAAAGTGCTGTGCGTGGCACATGGCTTTTCCTTTCTAACGCTTCTATTTTTTTAAAGGTTTTTTAAACTCTTTTCGATGCTGTGAATCTAATTGGAGTCCCTTGAATGACACAGTTGCTCGTATGGTTAAAGTTTGATACACAATTCCTACTTAAACCATATGAATATTTTAAAGATTTTTGCTCTGAAGTGTATATTTATATATATGTATACATACAGGGTGTCCACTCCAGTCGTGGACCAATAGCTAATTTCTAAACCGTTAGAGATAAGCATATAGTTTATTTAGGAAAAAATATCCAAACTATGAAAGGAAATTTGGGTCTATTCAATGTTTTTCAAAAAATCAAATTTTGAAAGAGTTACGAAATTTAAATTTTTATACAGTCCCCCAGTCCTATCAATCATATTTAGTAAAACATTCTTGACACTGTAACGTTTAAAACTAAAAAAAATCACTCTTCCACCACAAAAATTGAGAGTTATGACGTTTTGAAAAATCAAGATTTTGCATTGTTTCATGACGTCATCGAGAGCTCGCTTAAGGGACCGTATGCGAAATCCATCAAAATCTTGATTTTTCAAAACGTCATAACTCGGTCAATTTTTGTCGTAGAACAGTGATTTTTTTTTAGTTTTAAACGTTACAGTGTCAAGAATGTTTTACTAAATATGATTGATAGGACTGGGGGGCTATATAAAAATTTAAATTTCGTAACTCTTTCAAAATTTGATTTTTTGAAAAACATTGAATAGACCTAAAATTCCTTTCATAGTTTGGAGATTTTGTCCTAAATAAACTATATGCGTATCTCTAACGGTTTAGAAATTAGCTATTGGTCCACGATTGGAGTGGACACCCTGTATTTTATAAATAACTTACTAGAAATTTTAACTTTTTAAAAGATATATTAATCAAATTGTTGCTCTGTTTGTCCGTGTCTTCTTTGCGGAAGGTGAAATGAATGGAAGAAAGACTTTTAAAATAAAGGTAATTAAGTGTGGTTACAAAGTAGTGCTGATGTCTCGCAGGGAGTTTCAGAAGAATGATTGGTAACCGCATCTGTGACTTTCTAGCCGGCGAAAAATTTTAACGCAGGATAATTGTTTTCCTCAAAGTCATCTGGGTTTCTCCATCCATTTAATGCAGAGGATTAACTAAGACAAGTTTTCACAGTACAGATGCTCTTATCATTATCATATCAGCATTAGATATTAACATTATCATTTGGACTCGGTGGAAAACGTAATAATTTTGGATACAAGTTTGGAAATGCGTAGGGAGAGGGGGGGGGCAAACTCGCTTGTATCCGAAGACTATTGACACTAGAGACAGGTGCAAGGTGATATTTTTTCATAATTATGTACTCTATACAGTGCTGTAATTTGATTTTTAGGGTCGTCTTCGTATTAAAATGTGCATACTCAAGAGACCCCTCCATCCTTTTATCACATATTTGTAATCAGCATCATTTAATTTTGTATACTAAATTGTTTTACTTGATCGTATATATATATAACTGTGCTAACTGAAACAGTGGGAGTTGATCTTTGCAAGGAAAGAGGAAAATTGATCAACAGAAGAATGTAACCACTTAAAATATAGCATTATTGTGCAAGTTACTTTTGACACACGTTACTGGTCGAGAAGAAAGTGGTATAAGGCTGGTTGGGGTAAGTGGGACCCCTTTTTAGAACCCCTTGTTTTGTTTTTAAAGCCTTATACAAAGATTTTTTTACTCGACTTACTTTGTTTTGGACGTTATTAATGAACACAAATACAGCATAATCTCCTAAAACAACGCTTTAAATATTTTTAACATTTTCTTTTTTTTTTTTTTTTAATCAGTGGTGACCTTCTTACCTCATAGGAAGGGGTAAGTGGTTTATCCATCTTTTATTTAAATTTAAAGTAAGCATATCTAGAAAATGGGTTTCTGGGTCTTACTTGATAAAGCATAAAATTTCAGTATGATTTTTTTCTTTGTAAATGCATCCAATTAACGTTATATATATTTTCATTTAAATTTGGACGGCAGAAAACTAAAGCGATATGCAAAACAAAAACATTTTACGAAATTTATTGAAAGCCTTTTGTCATATTTTTTCGTTTACTTATAAAATAGTATTGAATAAAAATTAGTAGATAAGATCAATTTCGGCGAACTAGCAAAAGTTATACGTTGAAAAAAAAAAACTCTTATTAGCAGCGTCTATATAAAGTTAAATTAGGGAGAACCATTATCATTTCAGCCTCAGTAATAATTCTATCGAAAAACATAAAAATCCTTTTTTGGTATGTATTTATGAGCTCATTGTTTTAAAACAGTTTTTATATATGGGTGATTCTACAAATACGGGAATATTTCTAACTCGTAGATTTTAAAAAAATAATTTAAAATTAAAAATCTGAAAAAAATCAACAAAGTACTCTTTATAAGTTGCATAATTAAAATAGAATATCAGCAGAGCTTAAATGTTTGTATTTTATTGTATTTTTGGATTTTTTTTGAAGATATATCGCTGCTTGAAATGAACAGTGGCATATCTGCAAAAATCGATTTTTTTTATTACATCAAAAAATTCATTTTTTTAAACTCTTGTGGCAATATCGGCATATCTTTAGTTTCAAAATATCACGCAGCAATCGTTAGTGTCGTTGTGCATAGTTATTATTTTGGCGCGCTTTTGCTAGTAAAAAACGACACTGCCGCCATTGCGTCAGTTCTGAATAAGTGCTTGGAGGAGGAACATCTAATGTCTCTAAGTTGATTCGGCATAAGTACCCTAAATACCATTTTACTTCAAAATACCGTTTTGCTGCAAAAACTTTGAAACGCTCTCCTGAAAAATCGTGTTTTGCAGATATGCCACTGTTCATTTTAAGTAGCGATATGTGAATGATAAAAAGGACAGGTGGATGACACAATGGGTATGTGAATAACACAATAAGTATGTGAATAACACAAGCACAATAGGTATGATAAATGAAATTTTTTAGCCTGCAAACTGTTAGACATAATTTTTAAAGATTGTACTGTCATAGTTTGGCTTTTGATTCATGCACGTGTCTCATAGTAGGTCATGTGAATGACATTAGAAAAAGGGCATGTGGATGACAAAACACAAGTAATGTGTTCTCAAAGTCATTTCGGAATATTTTTTGGTCTAACGTCGAATAAGAACCAACAAATGCAAGCTGTAGGACTATTCATTACCAAAATTTATTTACATGTACATTTTACTTGCATTCTGTAGGCCATGTTAATGACAAAGATGAAAAACACTTGCCTTGAAAGTTGAGTTTAGCTTGCTTTTTATCAAAAGGAAATTGCAGAACAGCCAAATTAATCTTCAGCCAGGAATAACAAAGTCCCATGCTTTATTTTAAGATGTGTTGCTAGATTTTGAAATAAAACATTTCAGAGAAAAATATCTATACTTTTCAGACACGTGGATGACTGGTAATCGCTGGGATAAAGTTTAGATTAACTTTTAGAGATATTATTTTCACATTATGATGCTTTTTTTGTGATTTACATCTTGCACACATCCCACATGCCCATGGGACAGGGCATGTGGATTAGATGTGCGACATCGAAGGCAAAACATCGATGTTAACAAAACATCGATGTTAGAAATTACAACATCAATGGTATTGATACATCGACCAAAAAACATCGATGTTCTCAAACATCGATGTTTTAAAACATCGATCTTTTTACAAATATTTTGCGTACATTTTTGAATACAAATCTATAACATTTATAAATAAAAAAACTCTTGAGAAAAAAAATCACTTTTTAATCTATATTCCATTGTTTGTAGAAATTGCACCCATGGGACAGGGCATGTGGATTAGATGTGCGACATCGAAGGCAAAACATCGATGTTAACAAAACATCGATGTTAGAAATTACAACATCAATGGTATTGATACATCGACCAAAAAACATCGATGTTCTCAAACATCGATGTTTTAAAACATCGATCTTTTTACAAATATTTTGCGTACATTTTTGAATACAAATCTATAACAAATGTTTTCAAGAGGGTCAGAGAATTCATTTGGCATTGTGTCGATGCGTTAAATAAAACTTTTATTTCAAAAATGTCAAAGTAAAGCCAGTAATAAAGTTTATAAACAAATATATTTATTCATTTAAGCAATACAAAAGAATAAGTACACGACAAATACATTGAAAATACTGAATTTTGAGTCCTTAATACAAATTAATAAGAATAATTTCGCAACATGTATTGTTACCTTGAATAGAACCATATTGAACCGTGAATAGAATAAAAACTGATAATAAAACATGCAAAAATTTATTCAAACTAGTTATAGAAAAAAGAAATATTTTCTATTTGAATGATACTGAAAATTAATCTACCTCGAAAATGAATCAAAGAAAAAATGTATCATAGCACTTACCGTCAGTTCAATGATGAGAAAGAATTATTTTTATTATATAAAACACAAATTTGTTCCAAACAATGAACAATTATTATTAGGAGCTAGAAATGTGAATTTACGTACAACACCGCACTTAGCAAGTCAACTGAAAAACAAACAAAACAGACCAGAGAAGGTTTTCCTGTCGCCGTTAATGTTTATGATGTGTCAAGAAAAAATCCCTCTGTTTATTTTAAATGCATTTATTATTCGGTAAAAGAGGTATACTTTTGGAAATTCCAGACTCACCGGCAGCAACAGATTTACATTTCTTTCTTTTTCTATGCTATTTTTCAGACATTGCGGATGAAAGACATAAATGAGCTTAACTCGCATGGTAAATCATAAGAGCTCAGCTGTAGCTGTAAAATATAGACGAATTTTTGCATGTTTGACGAGAATTTTGACTTTTTGGGTTTGAAAATGAGATTCTATAAATGATAACTAAAGGGCTCCTGCACTTTTTTTTTTGTCAGACATTAATTCCGGGTGCATTTCGTATGTATTAGGGTTACGACATTGGTGATGTTTCCGAAATTGAATGTTGTTGGGTCTATTTTTTAATGTCAAGTTTTTTCATTTTGAAGATGTTTTTCCCTCGATGTCACTTCTGTGAGAAATTTTATTACATTTTTAATTCAAAATGAAAAAACATCGACATCGGAAAAAACATCGAACCCAAAACATCGATGCTTTAAAAACATCGACACCAAAGCATCGATGTTAAAAACATCGATGTTTTAGCAAAAACATCGATGTTTCCAAAACATCGACATCGATGTCGCAGCCCTAAATGTGGATGACATTTCAATGTAATATTTTGTTTTTAAATGAAGAATAATTAATTATTGACTTTGTTGATAATAGAATTATAGAACAAAAGACGCAAAAAAATATTCCGAAAAAGTTTTTTATTAAATTAAAAACAAAAAGAGCAATTAGTATGGAACACAAATTTGCCCATTTTTGTAGAATCACCCATATGTATTATGACTAAAATTTACACAATAATTAAAATTATTAAATGCACACTAATGGGAAAACCTCATTACAGTTATTGGTAATATTAAAAATATTAAGTAAAATAAACTTGAACAAAATAACTAGAATGTTACTTTAGTCATTTTTGCATATCCCTACGTAATAGCTACCTGTTAACGCATGGATTGCCGAAATATCCATTTTGACCGTCCCTGAGTTAATTAACACGAATTTTCTCTTGACGTCTGTACATAACGCCTGTACATGGCCTTAGAACTGAGCTGGGCTCAGCGTTATTTTTAGGTATTTCCTTCGAGAAAATAAACATAACTTAAATAATTTTTGACTCATTTGTGTTAATAGGTCAGAAAAGAGCTTGAAAGCAGCATTTCATACACTATGTGGCCAAAAGTATCCGGACACTTTCAAAAATTCACATTCTTACATATAGCTCGAGAAATAAGTGATCAATTGTTCTTTAACTTTAGTCATACAAAATATAGACTTCACCGAACATTTCCAAGTTGAAATTAAATTACATTTGCATTTGGGGGACGACAAGAAGGGGGTTGAAAGAAAAACCGCTTTTTGACAATAACTCTTTGAAAATAGCTCGGAATAAGCTATCAATTTCAGTAATTAATTAGCATACTACGTATAATTACTGTACAAATTTTTATGAACGTACCACTCTTACTTCTGAAGATATGAAACATTTTTGAAAAAACGGCAATTTTATTTGAAGGGTTTTTGCTCATAACACGCAGAGTTTTTGATCAAACCTTATCACAACTTCAGGAAAGATGACAAAATACAAGAGAAAGAACATACTAAAGCGGTAAATAAAAATATTAAAAATTCGATGAGATATGAACGTTAAAAGGAAATAATTTTTCACGGCGCATGCGCGAACGACAGAAATTTATAACTACAAAAATATTGTAGCCTGATTTATACTGCATCTTATAAAAAAAGTTCCAGTTGAATATCATGAAAAATGAAAAAGATATCAGCGATCTAGTGAGCTGTATTTCATTCATTCGTAGGCAATACATAAATAGTGAGGGTCTGTCCACAAAGAGCTATTTTTAAATTAAAGGTTATTGCGTCGTCTTTCAAAACTAACGTTTCAGAGAGTGTTCGGATACTTTTGGAAACGTACGTATAAGGTCTTTTTGGCCGAACAGACGAAATGTGACTTCTATGCCGAATATAAATTTTCAAACTGTATACAATTTAACATTGAAAAAAAAAATGATCGATTGTCAACACACTATTTGTGGACAACCCCTCACTATTTATGTATTGCCTACGAATGAATGAAATACAGCTCACTAGATCGCTGATATCTTTTTCATTTTTCATGATATTCAACTGGAACTTTTTTTATAAGATGCAGTATAAATCAGGCTACAATATTTTTGTAGTTATAAATTTCTGTCGTTCGCGCATGCGCCGTGAAAAATTATTTCCTTTTAACGTTCATATCTCATCGAATTTTTAATATTTTTATTTACCGCTTTAGTATGTTCTTTCTCTTGTATTTTGTCATCTTTCCTGAAGTTGTGATAAGGTTTGATCAAAAACTCTGCGTGTTATGAGCAAAAACCCTTCAAATAAAATTGCCGTTTTTTCAAAAATGTTTCATATCTTCAGAAGTAAGAGTGGTACGTTCATAAAAATTTGTACAGTAATTATACATAGTATGCTAATTAATTACTGAAATTGATAGCTTATTCCGAGCTATTTTCGAAGAGTTATGGTCAAAAAGCGGTTTTTCTTTCAACCCCCTTCTTGTGGTCCCCCAAATGCAAGGGTAATTTAATTTCAACTTGGAAATGTTCGGTGAAGCCTATATTTTGTATGACTAAAGTTAACGAACAATTGATCACTTATTTCTCGAGCTATATGTAAAAATGTGAATTTTTGAAAGTGTCCGGATACTTTTGGCCACCTAGTGTATACGGTGGCGGTTTCAGACTCATATTTCACTACTGTCTTCTGTTCTACTCGTCAGAATGTAATGAAATTCGGTACCTTAGCTGCTTTTAACCTTAGAAGCTCGTTTATGTAGCACAAAATATGGTTTTCTGTTTAAAACTAAGACTTTGTGCTTATTTTTCTCTGTATAATGTTGGTTAGCAAAATTTTATTTAGTTTTGAAGAAGAAATTAATCCATTTCTGATATCTATCTTTCCTAGCATGTACGGTAACTGAATAATTTAAAGTGTTTAGTTTCCTTTCTTTAAGTTTTTTCTTTCCATGACTGTACATCTTTCTTGAACCCAACTATTGGAAAAAAATGAGCGAATTTTAGTCTTTCACTGTGCGTCACTTGAATCAGGTAGTATGCCTGCTTTAGAAATTTTAAATTAAAAAAAATGTTGAACTTATGTTTTTAATTTCAGGTGTAAAGAAAGACTATTGTGGAGCCTTGCAAACTCTGTTATGAATTTTGAGGATTCTACGATTTCAGCCTTCTATGAAGGCCGGTCCGTATTTGTTACGGGTGCTACAGGATTTGTTGGAAAGGTAAGCCTAATATCATATTCTTTGTACAGTAAAATTAAAAAGATTTTGTAAGACCGTTACTTCTAAAAACTAATTGAAAAAAAAAAACCTCATTACTCATTTGTATAAATTCTCACAGAAACACACTTGCTTCGTTTCTTCTTTTCAATACATGTTTATTGTATGAAAAGCTCCAAATTCGCAGTTTTGTTAAAAGAAACAGAAAAATTACGGAATGAAATTAATCTTTAAATCATTGTGTACCACATTAGTTTTTGGTAGCAAACAATGTGTTACCTGATTAACCCTTTAAGCGGTTTGCCCGTACGGTGTACGTGCTACCCGAAATTGGCCTCATCTGGTTTGCCCGTACGGCGTACGGGCATCGATATTTTCAGATTTCCTTTTCTGGTTTTCCCGAACTGTTCGGAAAATTGTAAGCCTCAAAATTCACAGTAAGTGTGAGAGAAATTTTTGCATAATGTGTAAACCATTCATTACTGCATGCAGAATGTACTTGAAAAAAGCAAATATTTCGGGATTTTGTGACCAAAATTGTAAAATAAAAAATATTGTAAAAGCATTGAAAACGAAAAAAAATTAAAGAAGTTTTATTTTCATTCTTAGTCTGTTAAGTATGGTACTTAACTATATGCAATAAAAAAATATGCCTTTTTTGGAAGCATTTCTGGTAAAATAATTGACCGCTTAAAGGGTTAAAATATCGGAGAATATTTACTGAACGAAACAAGAGCTTGTCGTTTAGTTTTTATTTGGAAAAAATGTATAACTAGGGTGGCGCAAAATTTTTATTTTCGGTAGCTATAGTGCTTAAAAGTTGCGATGGTGAAGAATTAAAACACAAAAACAGGAAAAAGTACGGAAATCAATATATTTTCTAATTGTGCAACAAGACAGAAAATTCGAAAAAACGGAGAGTTTCATTGTTTTTAAGGATTTTTCTCTGATTTATCTTAAGCTATGGGACAAGACAGTTGCAACGGGTACTACATATATAACAGTATTTTTTCTGTTCTGCCTGTAGATTTCTCAAATCCATTGATATTACGTAAAATGTTTTTTATGAGTTTTTCGCTAACATATTTGCGTTAACTTCTAAAAGTCAGCAATGATGTTAGTATTACATTTCTGGAGACCAAAAGAAACTGAGTGGACTACTCAGTTTTATCTGGTGTAATAAGGATGTATACGAAAAAATCTAAATTTTTATTTTTAAATCGCTATGGAGCAGAAAAGGTGGAATAACCAGAAAAAAATTTTAAATCAGATCACAGCTTTAGGTTGCCTAACGTGACTGAAAATTTTAAAAAGAAAATTACAAGGTTTTTGCATCTCCCCCCTCTCCTCCTTATCTGTTCAAGCTTGTGGAGTTTTCCCTTTTTTTTCAGTTCTATAAGCCGAAAACGCTTCAAAAGACACTTC
Organism: Uloborus plumipes; assembly: GCA_038373865.1. Classification (NCBI taxonomy): domain Eukaryota; kingdom Metazoa; phylum Arthropoda; class Arachnida; order Araneae; family Uloboridae; genus Uloborus; species Uloborus plumipes. Next base: position 139,989 of record JAXGGA010000353.1, on the reverse strand, counting down.
TAATTAAAAAAGATTAAAACTTGGAGAGGTATTAAAGAACAATATTAAATGTGGATCTTACAATTGCGCATAACTTTCATTCTTGTCAAACATAACTTTTTTTAAAGTAAAAGTTTTTTTTTCTAATACATCACTCTTTTTAGTCAAAATGTAAGTCAAACAAAATAGGCAAATAAAGACATTAAAGTTGTTAAAAAAAATTTTTTAAATGTCTACAGGGCAATTTAATTCATAATCAAATTTCTGTACTTCAGAACCAGACTGGCGTAAGTTCATTTTCATTCAGGTTTAAAAACGATAGCGAAATAGATGCAAAGAATGAGACTCGAGCTCTTTAAATGCTACCAAATAATTGCGAAGAAATTTCTTAAGCAGAATAACGTTCCCATTGGTCAGTGCGGAATAAGATTCCACATTTGATGCAGCAATAAAGTGAAAATAGTCGTTTTTGGACTTATGTCGTTCTGGTTCTGAGGTACAGATTTTATCCATTCTAGTTAAACTGACGTTCTTGGTTCCAAAATTTCAAAAAAAAATACTTTTTTATTTAACTTCTCAATTTAATGAATGCTCTTTTTTTGCCGCAAAACCCTTTCATTATTTAGAAGAAACATTGGAGCTTTGAGTTTACAACATTAATTCTCACTAAATAAACCAAAAAGTAAACATAACGTCATCAATGTTACGTGCGTACTATTTGAGAAACAATCACTTAAAAGTAGTACTACTTAAAACCTTGACGTTTCCAAATGCTTTTTTAAATGAATTTACTACTGTGATAGGCATCTATAAAGCATTTGCATCGGTTGACAACTTTTCCTTCAGATGCCTTTTTTATTTTTAAGCTATTAAAATTCATCATAAAGATGTTAAATCTGTACCTCAGAGTCGGAATTACGTAAATCCAAAAATGACTATTTTCACTTAAAAACTTTATTACTGTAGTGTACTTCGCATCAAGTCATGACAACGTTATTCTATAAAAAAAAAATCGTTTAACATTATTAACCCATTAATGCCTAGCGTCCCTTTTTGAGCACGGTCCAAAAAAGGGTCTGAATTTCCCCAAAATGAGCATTTCAACCAAATAATAGAATTCAATTAGTACTTTGGTATTGTTTCAATTCGTTATTAACAGATTGCAGCACATAATCATTGTAAAGTGTGTTCTGTAGCAGTTTTAATATGATCTTTATCAAAAATGACATCGTTCACAAGCTCAAGAAAAAAAGCTAAGTTTTCAAAGTTATTCCCATAAGTTTGTTAATTGCTGATTTTATTTCTTCTTATGAAATGTCTTTTTAAATATTATATCGTAGGCAGAAAAAATTTTTAGTAAAAGTATGTATCCTCTGGGGTCTATCGTAACTTTTAAGGGACGATTTTTCTTTCCTGAATAAAAAAATTTATTTTTTACATAATTTTTTATTTTTCCTGCCCGTTAAACACTGTTTGTAACCAGTATACAAAATATCTTTGGAAAAAAATGTCAGGCATTAATGGGTTAAGGAGTGTTAAAAGAGCACGAATTTTCTTTTGTATGCATCAGACATAAGTTTTCACGCTCTCCTGCACAGTAGCTATAATGTGGTTTACGTTAGTGTGGCTTTTAGGTACAGATTCGTTTTGAAATCTAAAAAAATCTGAAGAAAATTTAAAACAAACAAAGATGAAACATGTGAGATCGGTATAGGGACATAAAATGAAAAATCTTGACGTGTTAGAATTTTATAAATAAAACCTTGGATGTTTCAGGCTTAACTATTTGCTTAAAATAACTGCTCTAGCTCCGTCATCGGCTTTTCATGCCGTATCACACTGTTGCAAGCTGGGATTATGAGGATAATTTTAAATGTGGACTGTGATAATAATTATGCTATTAATGCGGCTAGTGTATTAGTTCCTGGCATTTTACGTGACGTTTAAAGATTATTCGGTTCATCTTATTTTAGGTTTTCTTTATTTTTATTATTTTTTAAAAATTTTGACACGCCTTTTGAAATTGCAATTCTACTCAAATCAATAATGCAACTTTTAGATAAGAAAGTGCATGAAATATATAGGGTGTTTTATAAGTGTAACGATAAACTTTTAGGAGCGGTAGATAATGTTTTCTCAATATCATACAGGGTGAATATAAAAGCTAATAACGTTTTAACATACTTTCGAAGGTATCCACATTAGACTTCTATAGTAAACTCAATATGCTTGATCATATCCGGGAACTAGTTCTCAGTCTCTCAGTGGCGTAGGAAGAAATATTTAATTGGAGAAGAGGGTAGCTGAAATTTTGGGATATGAAAGGTCGGAAAATGAAATTTTCAACCCTTACATGTACGTTCATATATTTTTTTGTTGCTTCTTGGAGTTATGACCCCTATCCCCCCTTGGCTACGCCATTGCCGTAGATGTCATGTACGCATCGCGTCAACTGGCGGAAACTTCGAGCATTTGTTGTAACATTACGCATATATCAATCTGGTACACAATTTGTACTATACTACCGTGTAAGGTTTCTTGACACTGGCGTCGTGACGTCAGCATGACGTAAGACAATGAAAAACGAGCTAGATAAAACGTCACAGCCTACTTGGCGAATTAGAGGAGATCCTTAACTGCTTCTGAGCTCTTATTGGCTCCGCGCGTAGTGACGTTTAGTGTTAAGTTAAGTTGTTTTCTGGTATAGTCGTCTCTAGTAAGTATTCCCAATGAGCTAATTCCTTGTGTAGTTTTTAGATCATTTATTGTAAGACTGATAGGTTGAGCTATGACCTTGACTCTTTTTGGGTAATAGGAAGGGTAATTAGTGCCGAGTTGAGATGGGTTGCTCTCGTAATAATTTTCAAAATATACAAACTTGACTACGCTCCAATAACACGCACTTTTTTTAAGTGCACTCCCCAAATAGAAGTAAACAATGTCAAGCTCATCTTTAAATTTTCCATAGCCGCGCTATATTTCTGCAATCACTTTTCAGTGGCGTTACAATCATGGGGTCCTATGTCATCACTTTTTTAAATGTTTTCTATCTATCGTAAAAGTATATCGCAACAGTTGAGACAACCTGTAGAATGGAGAGTTTTTTCAGTGAAAATCAAATACTTATTTCAGATCCATATTTTTCTCACCCATACGTGTGTATTGATTTTTTTTAATTATTTTAGAAAAATTGCTTCTCATTAAAAACAGGTAGTAGTGTAAGTTCATATTTGAATCCATGGCCCAAGTTTGCTGAGTATTAAATTATTGCAGCAGTACAAAGCTAAACTATTATCTGGGTGTTTTTTTCAATATTTAATAACTCTTAAAATAAGCTTTAGTTGAAGTACAATCCACCCACTAAAATATATTAATTTTAAAACAAACCCTTTCTTCTGAAAAGAAACTGAAAATGATTTATTTTCTGTTCTTTCTCTAATGGTAGATATCATCACTTTGAGGAGCTTCTGACATAAAACGTAAAGACTAGATTTTGACATTTTCCTTTTGCGTAGCATTTTATCTGACATGTAGCTCTTGCATACATCTTGCACTATTCCATTCCTAAGTATTGTAAATTTGAAGTGCAATACTTATCTCATACAACATTTCAGAAGATGTTTAGTAGATGAAGAAAGTTAATTGCAACATGGATTACCAAACACTGTGCATTTGTGAGAAACTTCGTAAAGCTTGAATCGATAAAAGAAAAAACTGAAAATAAAGAAAAAAAACGTAACCATATTTGCATTGAATCGTATTGCAAGAAAGCTAATGTAAATTTAAAATCTAAAAATAAAATGGTATTGAATATATAAAAAGGGCATTTGTTGCCAAATTGTTTTCAAATTGTTGAATGACACACAGCAACAAATTCTGACAGAATTGTTGGACAGCTGTCAACACACTATAACAAATGAATCTTCAATCTGAGCGTTCATAATGAAACAACCTCGACCATCTGTTTGAAGAGTTACGCGTTTCTTTATTTAAGCACTATTTTCCCTCTTCCTTTAGTATTTAGGTCAGTTCACCTAATAGAGGGCCTTAAAGTGAGTTTTGTTTAAAAATCGCAATTTAAGCAGTATTTTTTTTTTTTTTTACTTTACTTTTCTATTTTCCACACAATGCGACTTATGGCACGCCGATTACCAACAATGAGATAATTCGCAGTAAGTTTACTGGCTAGAACAAATCATTTATTTGGAATTTATTTTGCAGCTTCCATTACCGTAAAGCAAAGCCTATATTTGTAGCACTTCAATATGACTATGTATATACGTAATATATTTTCATGCCCATTCACAGCTTTGCTATAGAGTGAATACCAATATAAATAATTACAAAAAAAAAAACTTTGACCTCATCTCTAAGCAAACTTAATTCATGTGACTTAGTGCCCCTTTCTTTCAAGTACAATAAGTGTTACACATTTTTGACTGTAGTCCTAATCAACCTAAACTGGCAGCGTCGTCATGTTGTGATTGGGATCTGCGTAGCCAGGTTAGGCTTGCCCGAACTTTAGTTACAATAAAAAGGATGAAAGAAAGCAGTCAGAAAGAAAAGCATGTTCGCTTAAATTTCGTAAATTTTATTAAAAACGACTCTTTCCAGATTGAAAACTTTATCACTATGGAGTGCACTTATCGATCAAGATGTTTTGATGAAATTTCAGGCGCTCTTAATGCACTGTTTCACTTTTATGTTACTTGTTGTTGTTGTTGTTTCTAATACTACTCGGGTATCCGAGCCCGAGTAGATGAAATCTGCTCGATTTAAGTCAGGAAAGATACGGCTTCCGTTTTTAAGAGCACCATTTAGGTTTAAGACCGATTTAAGCTCAACACACATGCCATAAGGACCCGTTCATAGGGTAGGCATCCATTCATAACTCACTTTCACACACAGAAAGGACAATGACAGGAGAGAAAGTACGCCCATGTCCCAGCCGGGACTCGAACCCGGGGCCACCGCATCACGGGTCAGACGTCGCTGACCACTAGACGAGGTGACCGGCACTTTTGTGTTTCTTTGCTTACTGCGTTGAATGTTTTTAAGATCTGGCTTTTGCTTTTCGTGCTTTTATTTACTTTTATAAGTCATGTACGCTATGTGGTCCATGACGAGCTCTTTAATCACTTAACAAAAAAATAAATTGCGTGATTTACTTTTAAATGAAATATCTTCCCACAGCTTTTATTAAATATGAATATTTTAGCTTAATACGCGTTCTAACTCGCTGGTACTCGTGCCTCACCTTTAGACACCCCGGGAAGCGCTCCCCACATGTTGAGAACCAGTGTGTTAGCTACTGTATTGAAGTCGTTGTAACTCATAAAGAGTCAACATTTATACGCGAACCTATTTTACAATTTTAAGGAATTAAAATTTTGAGGAAAGAGTTTATCATAGTGTTTAACTACCTAGAATATGAGTTTCTTCTTCAAAATAGTAATCTGATTAAATTACAAATCATTTTACTTTCGTTTTTCCAGGTTTTACTCGAAAAATTACTGAGATCATGTCCCGGTATAAAAAACGTTTACATTTTAATGCGCGAAAAGCGGGGGAAGGATCCAAGACAGAGGCTAGAAGAACTGATGAATTGCAAGGTAAGCTTGAAAAGACATAAAAAGGTATAATTTTAATTTCGTACAGAAGTAATCTGTTTCTCGGCAGTGTGTTAATATTTCAACAGCATGAAATAGTGACTGACAGTGCATAATTTGTAGTATTGTGACGGATATTCAGACATAAATACGCTTTGTTGCTTTTAAAATATATTTCTATACACTTGATTTTCAGATGAACCTTTTTACCATTATTTCGACACTCGTTATTTTTTTCTGTATCATATTTTGTCCTCGTATATGTCAAAGAAAAAGTAACATTGAAAATTAAGTTGAGTTTTGTGTTGGTAGAAAAATGCATAGTTATCTTAAATTATATAATACATTGCTTTATATGACTCGTAATTCTGTAGATTCTACTGTTTTAATAGATATATTAAGTAATTAAAGTTAAGATAAAAGATTTATTGAACGGTATTTTTGCTTACAGAAGTATGTTTTAAAATATCTATTGCATATAGCAGTGAAGTGCTGTATCCCTGATTAAATGGGGAACAGGCATCTAGAAATTGACAAATACTCGTTCTTTCAAAAAAAAAAAAAAAAAAACTAATCCTTGAGAAGCCAGAATATGCAGTGATTATAAGGACATCGTTATGAAGTATTTTAACGGTTTCTGTACAGTTCTGTAAAGTAATCTTTAACCTTCTGACAGCCAACGAATGCAAAATAGTATTTTAAGAAATTTATGTACAGTTTTGCTTCATAGAATGCTTCAACTCTCTAACCGACCATCCATTAATGCAAAATCACGTTCCTTATAAATCGCATTTAATTTGTGCGATATGAATCTAACCCATGAATGCTAGATCACGTTCAGCAAAAAGGACTTTTATGGTTATAAAATTACAGCTCTGTGCATTGTGTCGTATTCAATAAAACTATAGTTGCAGTAAATGTGAAGTTATTGGTTTAACTAAAAAATCTGACTGCCGTGCTAAGCACAAGTCGTATCTGCACTTTTTACAAAAATGAAATTGTCACTAGGTGGTGTTTTGTAAACTTATTTTATCTAAATGCAATGTTTTATAGTAATTTGAGAACGGAAATATTTAAACATCTTTAAGTATTTTTTTTAATCAAATACATGGTAGCGCAAAACTGGAAACAGCAATATCTCAGTTTGAGATCTTCTGCATATACGACTTTTATGCTTTACACGGCAATGCAGAAAATTTTATACGACGCTTAATGCCTAGTTTACACAAACTGTTGATTCTTTTAAACTGTTTTGTCTTACGTAAAGAGTGCAGCTATGAGTGTTGATTTTCAGGTCTTCGACTTATTAAAGAAAGAACATCCCGAAGCTTCTAAAAAAGTTATTGGCATAACGGGGGACCTCTCACTGCCAGAATTGGGTGTTTCAGCCAAAGATCTGATCAAAATGGCAGAGTCCGTATCTGTAGTTTTTCATTCAGCTGCTACTGTCAAATTTGACGAGCCACTAAAGTAAGTATGGTATCCCGTTCTCCTCAATGTTTTAGTCATCCAAAATAGTTTATCACGAAATTGTGAATAACATTTTTTTATATATACACACAATAAAGCATGAGACGTCTGTAGCTAATTTTTATAAATGCTTTGAAATCATGAATGTTGTTTGCCATGAAGACTTTGTTATAGTACTCTGCAACGTTTCTTGACAACATCGTGACGTTAGCCTATGAAAAACGAGCTAGATAAAATGTCCCAGCCTACTTGGCGAATTAGAGGAGATCGCTGACTGCTTGTGAGCTCTTATCGGCTCCGCCCGTTGTGACGTTCAGCGTCAAGTTAAGTTGCTTTCTAATATAGGCATAATTCCCACCCAAAAGTACTTGAAAGCATAAAGCACTACTGATTATTTTTAAATTACTTTACTTCAATTTTTAGAATGCAGAAAAAAATATTTTGTTATTCAAAAGAACAACTATACAGCTTGTATTTGAGAAGACAATGCCAAAGGAATAATGAGTTGTGACCTAGAATGCTGAATGATACTTCAATTATTGAACAATATTTCAATACTTGTGCATCTGGGTCAAATATTAGTATAAATGTTTCAGAGAGTGATAGTGCGTGGGTTAAAATTAATTTGAATGATTTTCTTAAATTTATCGAAATCAACTGAATAAGTGCACAATATTAAAAAAGAAGTAAATGAGACAATTTTCTTGCTTTTATTTCAATACAAAAAATAAACAAATGTAAAATGCAAGCAGTTGAAACTATTTTTAGTTGCAAATACTTGTCTAGTGGCAAATTAGGCCTTAACTTAGTCCTTCATAGCTGATATTCATTTCTTCATGTTCGTCTCTATATTTCCGAGATATGAATAGCAATGAAATTCAAAATTCCATATTATTCCTGCTACAGATGAGCTCAGATTTACTCATAAAAATAAATCTTGTCTAAATAAAGCTGGTAATTCGTGACTCAAAGAATATATGGCCTATTTGGAGCGAATCGCCCATTGATAAGTTACAATATCAAATGCAAAAAAAAAAAGTTAACTGTTCCCCTTAATGAGAATTATTTCCAAAAACTCATATTTTGCTTACTATTTCACTTTCTTGAAGCCATCAGAATTTTTTTCTATACCAATCAAACAATTTACGTAACTTGAAAGAAAACTTCGACAGATTTCAGATATTGTCGAATTGTTTGCTTATCTCAATTAGCTTAATACGTATAGCAGTCGTCAAATCATTGACTTTTGTAAAAACGGACTTAATCGTAGTTTTTGACTCACCATAACCTAAAAAAAAGTTTTTATTATTATTATTTTTTTTTTTTTTTGGATTCTGTTTTTATCTACTTCATTACATATTTCCATGCCCAGTATACGAAAAAAAAATCAAGCATGATGCACAAACCAAAAAAATTAACTTTACTTAAATATTATGGACTGACTCTCATGCAAAATATTAAAGTATTTTTAAGAGTCGCGTTTTCGATGAGTTGTAAGTTATCTCCCTTAAAACCAGAGATAAAGAACTACAAGCATATACTGGCAGCCCGGTTATGATATCCAGACTGCAATTTTATCATTGGTATGGACTCATTAGTCTGGAATAGTAAATAATCGAGCCGAATGCTCCTTGAAGCTGAGATTACCTTCAAACTGGTAGCTAACTTAACCCTACACTGCATAGCGTTGCCAATTGGATACATGGACTATTTTTCCTTATGACCAGGCGTAAGGCAACTCAAGCTTAAAAAGGAAGTATTAGGTATCTTTAAAGCAAATATAACCATCTATCCTCAAAATTAAATATTTAAAAATGTTTTTCAATGTTTTCTTATTACATTGAAATAGTATATATAGTTCTTTCGAAGAAAAAAAATCATGCAGTGTAAAGTATTAGCCTACTTGCGAGAGTCTGAAACTCGTAAAATGAAAGTAAAAGCTTAATTTTTTCAATTGTTTTTGAAAGGCATTTTTTTGAGTTGTACTTATAAAACAGTCCAGACACGGGAAAGGCAATTAATATGAATGTCTTTGAAACATTGTGTTTGAAATGTATGCAAAGATTCCCATTAAAAAACTGTATACGTATTTCAAAGTAGTTTTTTTTTAAATATTCCTTACATTTGCAGACAAGCTGTAAATATGAACGTCTTGGCTACAAGAAGGATGATTGAACTCTGTCATAAGTTGCCTAATCTTGTGGTAAGTTACACGTGAACCTAGTTTGTAACGATCGAAAATTTTGTATCGTTAGTTACTGTTCTAATTAAACATGATTCTAATTTACATAACACTGAGCAACTTAAGTATAAGCCATAACGTTACTTTTGGAAAAGTAGGGCTTGTGCTAATTTCAGACACTTTTGATCGTATAAATTGCATTGAGTGATCGGTAATACTTATGCAATGCCATTTATCCGCATTTTTTTCTCTTAACTATCAGAAGTTGAATAATTTAATAGTTACGAGTTTTTCGATATATAGGATTTTAACATATGATGGAAATTTTTGGTTACATTGCATTCATTTCTGAAGGATATTGAGCTAAAGGAATAATGTTGATTTTTAAATATGTTCTCGTACATACCAGATGGACATATAGCTTCAAAATTTCAATTTCTTTCTGAAACTCGTTAAATTTGACGACTTTTCTTGAACTTTCCGCAGATTTTCAGACCTCATATTTTGATAACGGTGACGCGAGGAAAAAGAATTTGTTCTTCTGGACCCATGTTTTACTGTACTCTTTTGATAGCTACTATTTTTTTTTTTTGTTGTTTTTCATTATTCCACTATCGTATGGTTTCCTGGTTAGAATAATTTTTCTACAATTCATATTTAATCAAGGTTGAAGCAAAAGCTTTAGAGAATTATAACATTACATCAAAGAAATGTTTGCTCTTTCACTTTTTATGCTGCATAAATGAATTTACAAAAACTAATGGGAGCAATTCCGTTCAGTTTTTATGGAAAATACTTCAATAATTATTTTTAGCAACTCTTAAGTCTTATTCAGATTTGTTAAAACTGATAATCAAAAATAATTTATGAACATAATTGAGAAACAGGTACATAAAATTTAATGTTTAGTTTTTATTTTAAAATTTAACCCAGGTAGCACAAATAACCTTTAAACGTTTTATAAACGTTTTTAAGCGGTTGTTACAACATTAATAACCATTTTACAACCTTTAAAAAACGAAGTGTGCTACTTGGGAAGTATTTAAAAAAAAAAGTATGCAAAAAAGTGGCGTTATCATAAAAGCTAAAATTAATAAAACGTCTGGTGCTTGATGGATTTTACCATCAACGAATAGTTAAAATGCACCAATATTAGCGCCATGAAAAAAAAAACCGTGTTTTAAAATTGCTTTTAATATTTCTGAGAACTGAGGTAAAATATCAAGGTGTTTTGTAAAAAAATTTAAAAGAAATCAAAACTTAACTAGTTTTTCGAGTGGGCAGCAAAAAGATAAACTGCAAAGTGAATTAAATTTTCGGGAACATTTAGACTTAATCTATTAAGTTTTTAATTACATAAAGATGGTGAAGCAGCAACCGAATGTGCGAAATAAAATTGGTATTCACCTTTAGTTTTAACCAAAAATGTTCTCAAAACATGTTCATTAAAAAAAAATCAATGTACAACTTTTTTTTCGTAATTTTCACTGTTAAATATCCTTCAAAAGCATTTTTTTTAGAAATAGTTGCATTTCCAAATTTAATATTAAAACAATTTAAAAATAAACTAACTCTATTCTTCCCGTACGTTTTATAAGTTTCGTGCATTATTAATCACGGATCGCTACGCAAATGAGCACTTTTGCCCTTGTAGAGGTCATGGTTATTTATTGGTAGAATGATGCTGTCAAATGTTCCTCGATAGGAAGTCGTAAAATTTAAAAAAAAAGATCGTAAAATTATGCAGTCTTTTATCCGAAATAAAAATTACTCGCCTGTCGCTTTTTTCCTTTCTAAAGGGTAATTATGCTATCGACTGTGAAAAACAAAAATAACGTGATACGTCAGTTTTGACATTCCCGGAAAAGCTTTGTTGTAAAAATTTGTCATGTCTCCAGCAAAGAGTGCAAATGAAACGAGATCGAAAAAGGAAAGAAATAGTAGTTAAGCTTTCGGTTTTTTTGTTAAAGATATGGAGTTAAATAAGTGTCTTTAGTACTACGTCCAATGAATATTTTACAACAGTAAAATGATGCAAAAATGAACTGTACGTAATATCTCCAACTTTTCAGACTCCCTGGTATTTCTGATTCAAGATTTCTGCATTGGTTATAGTGGGTAGACAGGGGCGCGTTTACACAGTGCCCCATTTTAAAAACGTGTTATAATTGGTGTGTCACCAGTCGTAACAGATGAATGCTAATCCCTAGCAAGTACACAAGTTTGTTTAGTGTCCCTCGAGCTTTGATATAGCATTTATGGAAGGATGACCTGTTTTTTTTGCAACTTGGGTAAATTTTGTGTTGAACTTATTGCAGCTTATTGTGAACTAAGAATGCTTAGATAAAGACAAATACAGTCGATTCTCGATTTCTCAAATCTGAAGGGACTAAAAAAAAAAAAAAAAACTTCGACTCATCATTAGTTTCGATTTCCATCATTTCATTAATAAAAACTTGGAATATTTAATTAATGTATAGTTAACTGACAAGTTTTATCAATGGAAATGTACACTATTTGAATTAAAACGTTGAGAACAAAAATTTAAAGAAATCTTTCTTTTTATAAGTATTTCATTCTTGTGGGATAATCTGTCATTTTAAGCTGCCATGAGCAGTTTTGTAATTTAAGAAACAGTGCACGTTAAAGCTTTTTCACATATGGGTCTTCCTTGGCAACAGATTAATTTTCTTCCACGGTTTGTATGTACTCTTCGTGGCAAACCTCAGTGTTTTAATCAAGTTTCTGAAATTCATAGAGAAATTCATTAAATTTCTGGAATTCATAGAGAAATTCATTAAATTTCTGGAATTCATTTAAAGAAATTTTTTTTATCAACTGCCTTAAAAGTCATTTGTTTTACATTTAATAACCACTAGCCCACTGTCTCTTTTCATTGAAGATTGAAGAAGATGAATTAAAAAAAAAACGTACTAACGCCAATACTAGCAATAAGTGCAAACAATACAGCAAGAGTCACCACAGGTGTTATTCCTTCACTACACAATGCTTCAACACATCTTCTGATTTCAGATTTGCTCCTGAAGAAATCACGAGAAGAATAAATAAAATTTCATGCTCCTACCTGAAAGTCTTTTCTGCTATTTAACTATCAAATAATTAGTCACCTCAAAAAAACTTCGAGTTAACGGAAGTAAACTTCGAGATATGGAGGAAAATTAACATAGATTTGAAGACGAAGGGATCGGGACCAAATTAGAAATTCAAATTATAGTAATATTCGAGTTATCAGACTTAAAATTATTGCGAATTGACAGTATATGAATACAATATTATTCGTATGAATAGAAATGTTGTTAAATTTTGTTTCACGTTAAAAATAAATCAGAACAAGGTGAAGGGGAACGTTTACGCAAGTTCTTACTGCGTAAAAGTGCCCTTGAATTTTTTTGCGCCATAATGTGTTAACTAAATAACCAGAAAATACCAAAAAGGTTTTTGTAAATCATTTAAGGTTTCATTGAGTAAGAGATTCGTTTCTAGTAGCTTACAATCATAGTTATGTCTTCATACCTACTCGCGGCTTTAACTTTATAGACTACTCTGCCCATTATAAATGTTCTTTATTTTGTAGATGGTAAGACATTATGTTCAAAAAACTAACATAACTAAGTTAGATGTCTAAGTAGTGAAAAGTGAGTAAATGTAATGTAAGTAATGTGAGATTAGGTCAGTGAGACTGCGTAAACGTGCCCGGGTACGGGGCACGTTTACGCAGCAGACAACCAGCAGACCTAATTCTTTTTTAAGCTTAAACTCAACAGGGCAAAAACTGAACGAATAAACTTTATTAAACAGCTTTATAAGACCATAGCGTCTAAAATTTTCTAAATTGAAACATAAAAATTAGGAAATTCATTGAAAACAAATCCGCATAAACGTGCCCCGGTGTACCCTATAATTTAGTCTCGTTAATAGGAACCTTTATCTCTCTCTAACGGCACTGCAATAAAATTAGTTGATCTAAAATAACATGTGTGAATTACTACCCTAGTTAGTATAAGACAACTTTTGCTGCTTATTTTGTTAAAATTTTACAGATAATTTAAATTATTTTTTGGGAAATTCAGTTTAGTTTTTTTTATTTGTGAAGATTATACGTGAAAGATTTAATTAAAAAAAATTGTATCAATTACAAAACTATTTCGACTACTGAAGAATAGCTTTGAGTAGCGAAATTCTTATGCCAGTTTTTTGAATTTATTTTAATGCGAATATTCTAAAATATCAGCATTTTAGTGCAACTGCTTTTGTTATTTACGGTATTTTGATATTGACAAGCTGAGAATTAATCTTTTAATTACAATAATAGATTTATTTGTTTTATTAATTTTTAGTGCAATTTGCGCCCTGTGTTTCTCTTTTTGCTATTTAAAAGGAAGATTTTGTTTCTGAACACTAAGTGATATGTTTTCTATTAACATCAGTTCGTTCTAAGCACAGTGCATTTAATTTTTATTTTTCAGGCTGTTGTTCATGTTTCGACTGCGTATGCTAACTGCAATCGAAAAGAGGTAGATGAAGTCATTTATCCTGCACCCATTCCGCCAAACCAAATAATAGAAGCTACAGAGTAAGTTTTCCAATTTTGTTATTTGCTCAGTCTTTTTGCAGAGGTGACATTTTCATGGATATATTTGCACTTTATTTTCGAAATTTTGGACTTTAGTTTAATATTTTAATACAAGGAATCATAAATGTATCGTAGTATAAAGTATTAATTTAAAAAAATTACTGAAAAAATAGATTTGCACTTGTCACGGGTGTAACTGTACGTTCATGCCCAACACGGGTAATTGTTTTTTGCCGCATTTTTTTTTTTTTTGCATGTAGTTATCTGTAGTATATACAGTGAAGCACCGTTTATTCTTTTTTCGGGGGGGGGGGGGGGAGACGCATGAAAAAACGTACAAATGATAAAACGTGTAACAGGTATGCGTTAATATGTATTGGACTCTGCCGGAACCGATTAAAAAAACGTATATATAGTGAACTCTCACTAATAGGCCGCTTCATTTATGCGCCTTTTTCACTTATACGACAATTTTTAAATGGTCCCAGCACATTCCATAGCAAAATGATAGTATCATTCATTCATGCGTCGTTCTAAAGATAAATATTTCACTTATGTGCTGTATTTTTCCCTAAAATGTACAGAAATTAATTTATTTCCTTTAAAAAATTAGCATTTTTCTTCACTTTCCTCTTTATTCTATCACCTTATTGCTCACGGAAGGCATTTTTTCCGCATAAACTAGAGTTTGGAGAAGAACAATTATCTATTATGCATCGTTTTAAAGAGAACAGTTTGTAATTAGATATGTTACAATTTTTGTTTTCCCTTTAGCATTGTAGTTACGTTACAGTAATTGCCAAGCGGTTGTAATATGTCCCTTTTCCATAGAAACATTCTTATTCACTCTCTATGTTGCTTTTTAGTCCTTTGACTAGGCTTGTTCGCTTATACGTCTTTCTCACTTATGCGCTTTTTTCTGTTGGTCCGTTGGGGCGGCGTATAAGGGAGAGTTTAACTGTAATTGATAAAAACGCATAAAAGAGAAAAGTACATAGTCCTTTCATACGAAGGAACGCAGAAAATTTTAGTACTTATGAAGAGGGCTCCAGAAGTAAAAAAAAAAAACCCTGTGCAGATTTATTCATTTGACCAAACATTATTTTAGTTTAGCTTTATTATGCAAATATTCTTAAAGTTTTCTTTTTTCCAGATGGATGGAGGAAAAACTTCTGGACTCGATCACCCCAAAATTAATTGGGAACAGACCAAATACATACACTTTTACAAAAGCTTTAGCAGAAAATCTCCTAATTGAAGAGTCTGATTCTTTACCAGTTGCCATCGTTAGACCCTCCATTGTGAGCGCATCCTGGCGGGAGCCTTTCCCAGTAAGTATTGTCAAGTAAAAACCGTAACTATAGTATTTAAAATATAATTTACTATAATTAACTGTTTTACCCTTTTTATTTCAATGGTAGATTCAATTATTTAATGAATATTTCAAAAAGTGCTCAAAGTAGGAGCTTTTCCGTGGGCAGGTAAAGCTCAGTAACAGATTTTTTTTTTCATTTTTGTCAGCTAGTGTGTACTCCAGCTTTATTGTATAAGCTCGCTTAGTTGATTGTCGTTGCAAATAAAGCACGTAACAAACATCAAATTTCAACATTTCTCCATTAACATGGAATCCAAAACACGTTTATTCAAATATTTCAAACTTATTTCTGCAGATACTTACCTTTATTTTCTCACGGCAGCATTGACCTAAGTTGTGTTCTGTGTGAAAATTTGCAACCCCAAATTGCATAAAGATATTTATTGCTACTGACATTGAAAATAAAGTGACGATAGATTTTTTTTTGTTAGATTTTCAGTCGTTCTTAACTCCATTATCGGTAAGTGATAACGGCAAAGAGAACCTTGCAGGTTTTGTTTCCCTCAATATTGTCCTTTTACGTTTAAATATTGTTGACTTGGCTCTTTATGCCTGACGTTACTCAGAAGTCCCGCTAATATTAATTTAGTACTATGAATCCTAAATGGCTGGAATCGTGCGGGTACTTAAAAGTACCACTCCTTGTACTTTGCTAAGAGGTCGGCAGATGGTATCTACGATTTTCTTAGGGGCCCTAATGCGTAGGGTGCCTTAGACCCTACTGATTGTCCAAATTTTTATACTTGGTACATATGTTTGATGCATTTTCAACTAAGAAAAATGTATGTATAAATGCATTGCTAAATTAATTTGGGACAGAAAGGGTTAAAGTTCCAGAATTGTCTACAGTCGGCGCGCATAGCGACTTGAATTTAACTTTTTCTAAGCTCCTAGAAAGAATAGTTATCATTTTTCATATGTGCACGTCGAACTATTTTATCCCCTCCCCTCATCCTCTGAATTCGAGTACCATGGCCGTATTTTTCTAAACCAA
This sequence comes from Uloborus plumipes, assembly GCA_038373865.1. Lineage (NCBI taxonomy): Eukaryota > Metazoa > Arthropoda > Arachnida > Araneae > Uloboridae > Uloborus > Uloborus plumipes. Next base: position 123,786 of record JAXGGA010000353.1, on the reverse strand, counting down.
CATATAGCTCCGGTCACTTCACTTCACACTCTCCAGGGTCCCCCGTACCTACCACAGCTTCGTGGTTTAACCGGGATAAGGCCCTGAAGAGCGCTCTGTTCTTAATTTTGAACCAGAACCTAGGGTCGAGCAAACCCTAGGGCCCAGCACCCCCAGAGGTATCGTTTCACTTGGAGGACTTTGTGACCACGACATTTTTAACGCCTCCCAGCCACCATTAATCAAGGCGGTGGATCTTTGATCGGCTGGGTTTCGAACCCGGGTCCCTCCGGACACGAGTCCGATGCCTTACCGATCGGGCCACCACGGCCCTATAGCTCCGGTCAATAGATAGACAGAAAATACGATCGTATAGACTATTTGAAAGCTTGCATATCTTCAAATTAGCAAAATTTTAAAAGTGATAAAATGAAGTTAATTTTATGTAGGTTCTAAATGATTCAGCGCATTTTGTAGCATTACCTAATAATCATGCTCCAGAGTGCTTTTCCACTTAACGACACGAAACCGGCAAAAAACGACCGGTAACACTACAACGATAAGTCCGGTATCGTATCATCTCTCTCCTTTTATGCAGTTTTCCATTCTGCAGAAAAAGTTTCGTATGATGTTGCCAATTCTCTCTCCTTCAAAAAAAAAAAGTCAACAGATAAAGGGTTATCGGGCCGACGCTGAAGGAAGGACTGGTGCGTTCCGATAAAAATAATAAGATAAACGATATTGGATTGAAGGAACGACCCAGTTGTAATTAAATTGGTTGGTAGAAAAGCGGATATCACACGTTAAGGCATTTTGCGTGCGCAAGTATCGAACAGCAACAGTTGTGTACGATTCTTCGCTACTCTAGAGCATGATCACGGAGAGATGGCCGGTGAACTGAATGCGAAAACGAAAACTTCAATTTGTAATGAGTAGTGCCTGCGGAATCGCGTATTGAGTAAAAACTTGACTTATTGAGAGTTCTCGCTGATCCTACCTATTATTATAAAATGAAAAGGTCAGTCTCCGCTTCCAGCTCACTCGCCATCTCTCTGTGGTCAAGCTATAGATCTAATATTGAAATTATCTTGCAAATTATTAAAGTATATCTCAAGGGGAAAAGAAATTATTCTTATTTTTGACATTTTTTAATGCTAGAGAGGCAGAATGAAATATTAAATGAAATTGATAAAACTTTTGTAGATCACTAAGTGATTCAATGTGAGTAACATTTCCACTACATGCCAGAACTAGATTTGAAACTAATTTCAAGAAATTATTTTTTGGAAAATAGATTTTTTGTCTCTTCCCTATTTTGGAGCAAAAGAGGCACGGCTTTATATTGAGGAAAAAATCAAATTTTTCGAAGGGTCTAATAACTATTACGCAACTTTTCCGCACAAATCAATCTCCAAAAAAACGTCTTTTTGATCCACCCTCATGAGTATGTAGCATTTTTTAAGAGAGGAATTTTCGCCGGTCTTTTATATTGGAGTGCAATGATTTACTTATGTTATTTTTTGTTTTACCATTGTACAGTCTAAATAAAAGTACGTAAGTACATATGTTGATACTATGAATTAAAATATCTATTTTTTTAAGGGCTGGATCGACAATTTGAATGGACCAGCAGGAATAATCGTCGCAGTAAGTAATTATATAGTGTCACTCTTAAATGCATCTGGAAAACAGAAGCGAGGTATCCTGGTTTCTGAATGAAGTATTTAGAGCTAAGTGCACGTGCTATTTGTGCTAAACTAATGTCGCAAAAATACAATTTAGAGACTTACAATTTACTTAGACTTTACAATTTAGAGAGTGTGTAGTTGAAATTTTAACAGAAATGTGGTACTTTTCTACTACGAAAGTAAGAGCAGCTTGAAGGAAAGACCTATTTAAAAGATCTTCTATCCTCACTTATAATCCATTTTCTATAAATGTAAATTCTTATTGTACACAAAAGTATCCCCAAAGATTCAGAGTTCCACATAAACAATGAACTGTTTTTCCACTGAATCAATTATTTTTGTATTCAAATAAATCACATAAAAATTTTTAAAACTTTACAAAACATCCACTTTTTATCAGCTATATGCTCTATATTTTATTGAATAATTTTAAAAAATTTGCTCAGTATTTCGGGACTATAGGGAAATTAGTTCTTTTAGATTATCTTTACTCTATCTATGGTTTTCATGATTCCAAGTAATGTTTGGACTTTTGATGACTGAAATATGTCTTCCATTTAAGGGCGGCAAAGGTGTTCTCCGAACGATGATCATCTACGGAGAAGTTGTAGCCGATATCATTCCAGTTGATGTCGTCATAAATCTCATGATTGCTGTTGCGTGGTACACAGCAACGAAAAGGTAATTTTGACTTAAAACTTCAAATATTTTCGAGAAAGTTATTAAACAATCAACTAAGCATTTGTTTCCGCTTCAAAAAAATAATGATAAAGAGAAACTTAAATAGGCGTAAGTGGACAAACTTACTGATATTTAAAACTGTAGGGAGTTTTTATGTATATATACAGTGTGTATTAACACAGTCCTCCATTTTCACCATGACAACTTCCATACACGTCAGAATATTTGAAAATTTCCCCTAGTATTAGGACGTATAAAAAAGTTGTCCCAAGTCATAATTTTTTCAAACTTCGTAAATATGACCTTTAAACGTGAAGTTGAAATCCTTTGGGCAAACTTAATTTCAATTAAGAGTTATAATTATTTTCTTAAGTTTTTAGAACAGTATGCTAACTTAAAGTACTTTCAATCTTTCAAATAGGTACGTATTGAGATTGAGTTACCGATCAAGGTAAATCAAGGACTTGGATGACAGATAAATGCATTTATCAAGGGATCGTTTGTAGGATCGGGCACGACCTAGGAGAGGGTCGTGCCCGTCGAGGGTCTTTTAATATTTTGAAATATATCGCCGAACACACCTGCCCCGGATTCGGTATCTCCTTTTACACGATCATCTTTTAAAGACGTAATTTAGGCTATCTTTGGTAGCATTTGGGAAATGTCGGAAGAGGTGAGGATTCACACCAGCTAGGGAGATTTGTAGCAATTTAAGTCCTAAAAATCCATTTAATCTGATAATGTTTAGGCATTTTTTCAAAATTTTAGACATTGAAGTTTTTAAAATACAATTTGAGGCTACATGATAAGTAAGAGAAGATACGGGCTCTCTATAAAAAACATTTTAAGTTATCTTTAAAGATATTAAAAGATGAAAAAATGAATACTCTACTTCCTAAAAAAATATTTTAAAGCTCTTTTTGGCAATAAGAAATAAAGAAGCAGTTTTGAGCATAAAAGTAAAAGAAATTATTACAACGTTAAATCTCTTAAACTTTGCCATAATTTCTTATACTTCTGACAATGTTAGAAAAGTTTCCTAAACAAAATGGTTTGCAATCGAAGCTCCCGAGACAATTTTTTAGATAATGTTTAGCCAAGTTAGTGCAGAACATCGGGTAAGCTAATATGTCCTCTGGAAAATTTTCGAAGTCTAAATACTAAACGTATGCAATTTGAAATTATGTTTAATGACATTAGGGTAGAGTGCGGATATCGAGCCTTCTCCCGGAATTTTTCAAAAAAATAACCCTACACTGCATGATATTTTGCTCTTTGAATGACATATGTATTTTAGTGTAATTAGAAAACATTGGAACACATTTTAAAAAAATAATAATTTTGAGAATAGATGGTTATATTTGCTTTAAAGATACCTAATACTTGCTTTTCATGTTTGAGTTGCCTTACGCATAGTCATAAAGAAAAATAGTCCATATATCCAATTGGCAACGCTATGCAGTGTAAGGTTAAGGGCTTGAAAACGCATTTTCAGGCTATCTTTGGGAGCGTTATGAGTTGCTTTTGGATCTGCGTTTAGGGGCCCAAACTAGAACTATATTCGCGCGACACCCATCGGGGTTTGTCCGGTACTGGATAGCAGTCATTTAACATGCAGTAGAAACTGCGTTGCTATGTAAAGATTATGTGGATTTTTTGTTTTTTACTTTGCCTAAAAACTAATACATACTTTTTAGAGTTTCCAAAACATAAGGAGATATCGAAACACTTCTTATTGAGTCTTCTGATTTAATATTTTTGCAAATTGATGTTATTTTATGGAACTTGTAAAATAAATATCCTTAGGTCTGAACAAACTCATAATACAGCAGATAGGGGAATCTTTTCAAAGTACAAAATAAGGTTCATCAAGAATTGTTATCTTTCTGAAATAATTTTCATAAATTTAAACAATAGTTCTAGCACATCTTTAACTTTTATTATGCATAAAAATGGATTTATTTTTTTAACTTTGTTATAATATATGTATATTTTTTGCATTACTTATTTCAGACCAAAGAAAACTCTGGTATACAACTGTGTTTCTGGGCCGTTGAACAAAACAAGTTGGAACGACATCATGGCTGTTACATATCCAATGTTACTCAAATACCCAAGTGCTGAGCTGTTTCGATACCCCAAAGGCAGCTTTCGTCGAAATAGATACGTAAACAATGTCTGCATTGCATTTCAGCATTATTTGCCAGCGTTGTTCGTCGACCTATTGGCTTACATATTCTTCCAGAAACCTGGGTAAGACTTTCTGAATAGTAAATGAAAGAAACTGCTTCAAAATATCATTTTTAAGCATCAGTGAAAAATATGGTGACTTTGTGTTGCGGTAAACACGCCGATATTTGTTAGCTACTGATTTTTATACGCAGACAATTACCCTTTAGAAAAGAGTTAAGGTGTGTAATTATCATGAATGCCGACTTTAACTAATTAATTGTAGTTGGAAATAGTTAGGTTGTAAGCAGCGTACCATTACTAATTCAATCGAAATTTACCTGGGAATTTATCAAGGAAGATGAATATTTTCTTAAAACAAACAGGGAAAATAACATTAAAATACGGAACTTTTTTATACCTGTAAATTTCAATAAAAGACTCAACTTTTTACTCTTTTTGTAGTAGTAGAACGGAAATAGTAAACTCACGTTACGTGAAAGAACTTTAAGATATATCAGAGAGATGTACAGAGTATAAAAGTACACAGGGCCTTAGTCTCGGTCGTATGCAAAGTTGCGGGGGTTTACTAGTGGTGACTTCTCGTGTATTTATCAGTGACTATACAGTGAATCTAGGTTAGTAAATGGAAAACAAGTTTCAGATTTCAATTTACGAGTCCGAAACTTTCGGATTCGTAAAGTCAAAGAGTACGACGGTCGTTCGCAAATTCTTAAGCAAAAATGGTCGACATCTACGCGAAAACGTGCCAAACTCCACAGTACAACCGAATGTAAAACGAAATAGGAAAGTTCCTGCCCATAAAATATTCTTATTTTGCTACTTAAACGTTAAGACACTTATAAACCTTCAAAATTCCTAAACCTCGTTCTTTTAAAATCAAATACCGATCTTTAATAAGTTTCTTTAAATAAAGCTTCGAAAATAAGGTGGAGTCTATTTTTATCGCCTTGGCATTACGTCGTTTTTTCCTTGCCGTAGATCTTTATGCTTACCAGTAAAGCTGCCCTTCGGTTCTACCTTTTGATCAATATTATTTGGAATGTATTGACTTTGTTTATGGAGACTGGCTTCGAAAAAGCCAAATGAAATATCTTATTACATCTTACGAATGTTTGTTTATTCTCCATCCCAAAACGGCTATTTGGCTACTTTTTCTAACGGTGAAAAGTTATGGTAAACTGGACGTACTGTATCCTAGTACTAACTAAAGTACATTTTGTCAGTTTTATTATCTTTAGCGATCACTTCGGCGCATTACACGGGGGGATCCCGAAAAGCCATGTTAAAAAAGCAGCCTTAGACTCTCTGGTCCAAGTTGCCATCAGTACCACTACTATCCAAATATTTTACTCAACACCTTTTGCTCCTGGGTTCTTTTTTAAACAAAATGCATTTGGAAAAATGGAAGTCGCTTGACTGCCGACAGAAATTATGCTTTTATTAAGTAACAAACTTATAATGACGAAGCTAATAGTTGAACGTAATTTTAAAAACTTTTCAAGAGTCTGAAGACTTACCAATGTGCTATTCTTAAGAAAAAAAAGGATGTCATTTACGAGTCCTATCAGTTAGATAACTATTTCATGTGTCATTGGATAAAAAAGTGAAACTTTTTCACTACATTTACAATCCGTTTAACTTAATGAAACATATAGGGATGGAGGCACATGCCTTGAATTTCTGCTTTGTCTGCATCTTTTCAAGGTAAGTGCCTTTCCACGATTAGCTTTCTCCACTGGAGCACGAAATTGATTTTCAATGGTAAGTCTTCAAATTCAAAACTTCAATAGATTATAGAGATTGACCAGGGAAATGGGCAATTTAAAGGAAAAATTAATACCGAAGGCGCTTTTTACCATTCGGTCATTGAAATATTTTCAGGCAAAAAGAGAAAGCCTTATAAAAGCTTGCGCCCCTAACTTCCAAAATTAAACAATGATATAGTATGTAGTAGTGTTAACTTAGCATTTAATTTGGGAAAAGTAAAGTACTAGAGCAGGTATTACTTTTGCAGGATGATGAGAGTTTATCAAAAGGTCCATAAGGCTACAGATTGCTTGCAGTTCTTTACGACGAGGGACTGGAAATTTCATTGTGATAATGTACTTATGTTACATGATGCACTCTCCAAAGAAGACAAAAAGGTATTTTTGCACATTTTACTTGTCGGAAAGCTTTTAGATTTGAGTTTGAGCATTCGAACATTTAACAGGTAAGTAAAACATAATAGCAAATTTTGTAATCATAGGTTACCCCCCCCCCCCCCATTGCTGATTAATATAAAGCTCTGAAAGTTTGAGAAAAAGGGTGAATTTATTTTTAAAAAAGTTTGACTAGAATGAATTATTATCGGTATACTTTAAATAAAACAATCAACTGATCATTATTTAAAAAAATGTAAAACCCATACTGATTTAGAAGCAGGGCCAGAGTGAAATTTCGTGAAGTCCCTCCTAATTATACGAAAATCTTAAGAAAAAGTAATGTGATTTTTGAGAATTGACCAACTTTTGATGAAACTTGATAAATTACGCAATTAAAGGCTTCGAGTTAAAGAAAACTTCTCAATTTCAACTACTCATTTAATAGGGCTGTCCAGATCAACATTTTTTTCGTAACTCCTCATTTATATTCTACATAAAAATCGGTTATATTATCTGCATATGAACCGACCCTTTGCTCTACAGTGTGAAGGGAAGCAATTTATTTCGCTAACATTTTCATTGGTCTTGAAGAAAAAAGGCGGTAAACTTAAGGTTAGCAAATAAAACCGCTACTTTCGAATGCATATTGAAATGGAAAGTGTGTATTAGTTAACCTCCAATTTAAAAAAAATAACATTACTTTATTTTATATTCAGAGGTTCTTCTTTGACATCCGTGAGCTAAACTGGTCTTACTTTTGGGAAAACCACGTGCTTGGCTGCCGGAAATTCATTTTGAAAGAAGATCCATCAACGATCCCTGCAGCTAGGAAAAGTTTAAGAAGGTTTGTACATTTATGAAATATTTTAGTTTTAAAACAAATTTATTGTTGGTGCTCCTAGATAATATTAATGTGCTTAATTTGAGTATTTATATTTAACCATTTTAAATGTTAATTAGAAACTAGTTTCGTTAAATGCGACAGTGAATTTGGGTTTTCTTGTAAAAATAAACTGCTAATCATTTGATTTTCATAGTTGTTTCACTTCATACAGATAATTATTTTAAATTTATTTGTAAAAGGTAAAACTTCAACTCTGGTTGTTAAAATGAGCAAAAGCATATTTGATACTAATATCTAAGCTCACGATAATAGAATTTTGAATAGGATAAAAGTGAATCATCTCAACGAGCTGCTGATGGTACATGCACATTCAGAACTCTTAGAAGGGTAGCGACCAAGAAACAGATTAAAAACATAGTGTTTTGGAGACTTACTATTGCTAGCCACTTCTATCATTCTCTACTAAGTAGTCGCGAGATTGAACAGGTTTTCAGCTAGGGCTTAATTTCTATAGGAGTTCATCCATTTGCTGAGCTCCTGCACTTTTCAATTTTAAGCAAATTTTAATATTTAAGACCAAATTCAATCTTTTTACGTGAAAAAAGCTGTGGATAGTATAAGGCTCCTACACTCTTGGTAAAAATTAAGTAACATTTTCTACTTCAAACAAATTTAAGAAATATATAAACTACTATGTTATTCATAGGAAACTTTTGTCTGTAGTGTATATATGTATCGCAAACGTACTCTTCTCCCCCCACTCACCCACGACCCGAAATCATTTGACCTATTTATAAATTTATCGAACAATAATACGGCATTAACGAAGTGGAAAACGGAAAGGTATTGCGTTTTATTTTTTTTTCTGCAGGATAAAACCTTTCAGTGGTACGGGTCATTCTGAAAGTAATTTGCTATAATAGGTCCTCATTTAACTTCGACTAGTTTCGTAAAGAGATACTTAAGGCCGTAAAAGTTGATTTTATTACTAGTTAAAAACTTTGAGAGTAACTGTGTTTAAATGTTACTGTTCTAATATTTGGATCAGACTGATTTCGAAGTAGTGGGAAACCAATTTGCTGTGCATATCAAGAAATAAAACAATGTTGAATGGCACATTCGCCAGTCCATGGCTTTGTATAAAAAACTGTAAAAAGCTGTTTTCAAACTTAGCTTCCTAATTTGAGTCTTTAATGTTGTTCTTTTTCAGAAAGCTTGGACAATTCTTCTTACCATTTCTAACTTAGATAAAATAACTTCTAATGTGCACTTTTAATTCGTGAGGATTTTTTTTTTTGTGTCTAATTTTTAGAATTTGCCTGAAGGCTTTTAAATAGTATTACCTAAAGTTTGTCTCCATGGTTTTCGGCATTCATCAAACAATTAATATTTCTTTTCTTTCTTTTTAACCATTATTTCTAATTTCAAACTTTTTTCTTTCAGGAGATACTTCGTATCCCAATTTACACACCTCTTGGTTGCTATAGGCGTATGGAAGATATTTTTCTCACGAATCCTTTCTGTTAACAATATTTGGTATGCAGCTTCTGCAGCGATGTTCAAAATCCAAGATTTTCTCCAAGAGTCTTGAACAAAATTACGTTGTTCATGTCTCACCGAAATTTTAACTTTTCTACACGCTCCTTGTATTATTTGTAGTATATTCATTTAAAGTGATGTAGATTTCTCGTTTTTAATGTCTAAAGGGTGCATGGGTTTATGGGGAAAGTATGACTAAATTCCATAAACTTTGATGCAAACTAAGAGCCGAAAAATGTATTTGGTATTAAAAATGTTGCAGGAATTTCATGATTTTTGTCATTTCAAATGATGTTCCCGATCTAATCGATACCAAGTTTTATCTATTTATTATGGGTTATATTGCACTCAAAGCGTTTGTGAAATTGCTTTTTGTTATTTCTAAAGCGCTAAACGTGTTTTTAAGAATCTACAGTGCTTTTAAGACTCTGCTTTTTAAACTTGAAAATGTTTTCCGATAGTTTGCCACTCGAACTTGTCATGTATTTTAGTTTTCCCATCAAGTCATCTGTTGAATCATAGTGAAACCGTTAGTCCTTGTTTTGTGCCTTGTACATTTATGAATTTTAAACATATATTCAAGTAGTTTCAATATGTGATTATATCTCGTTACGTTTTGAATGACGAGATCATTAAATTTACGACGTTCCTATGAAGCTTTGTTGAATAGTCAAAATACACATTTACTTTCCTTGCTTTAGAAAAGAAAATGTTGTGTTATGAATTGATATGTACATTTTGTATCTAATATTAAGTAATCAAGACTTGTTATTCATTTAAATCTGTGTGTTGAGTTATAATTAGTTTTAAGGAATGTTTTAGCTGTTTACATCTTGATTATACAATGTAATAAAATGTTATTTATCTGTGACTAGTTTGTGCCGGACGTTCTTTTTTTGTGAATTTTTTATCACATTTTCAAATTAAAACATAAACATCACAAGAAAATTTATTTTCGTCGGAAATTTAAATTTTTTAAACTTGCTCTTATTTTTTAAAGAAGTGAGCTAAATACGAGTAAAATGAGCAAATATCTCTAAAAATCAAACTGTTTCTTCTAAACTAAATTTAGGAGCAAAACCAATATCTCAACTGGATGATATTTATCCTAGGATGTAAGAGGAGTCTTGTTGTTCTACCAGTCAACACCAAAGTACTAGAACAAAAAAAGTTTCTTACGGTGAAATTTCAACAATGAAAGATTGTAAAAATGGTTTTAAATATTGTTTTTAATTTTCCATAAAAGTACTTTTTTGCTTTTGATGTTCTGTGCTCTGTAGTTAAGTAGTTTCTAAAAGCAGGGCCGTCATTTCATATTTTTCCAGGGGGGGGGGGGGCAAAGTGTCAAAACAAAATGCAATTTCATCGGAAAACATAAACCACACCCACTTAAATACATTGATATCTCAAAGTCGGGGGGGGGGGGCAATTGACCCCCTACCCCCCTTAATGACCGGCCAGTCTAAAAGTCATATTACATCCACTTTAGCGTTATCTTTTCAGATTTTAAATTCATGCTAAGTATCATACAGAAAAAAACACTAGAGTAAATCATACTTTTAAAGCTATATTATACTAAAAAGCATCAAGCAATCGTCAAATAACTTATCTATACAATAAAAAATATGAGCAATTGTAATATTCAAGGAAAAGTGTTTTTTTATGTAACATTAAAATGAATTTTGAAGCAGTCAAAATGAAATGAAAAATAATCTTCGAAATGAATTCATTAACATATCTTAAAATCTTTATAAAGAATATCTTAAGTTAGAATTTAAAGTTATTTCAAAAGAACACTAGCGCAGCCAGGATTTCCTCCTGGGGGGGGGGGGGGTATTTTTTTATCATAGCCATTCTTATGTGTATACATATCAATATATGGGCGATTCTCTGTAAACTCGTCATTTTTCACACGAAATCTGTCCGGGCATGGTTTTTTGAATTGTTCGTATAATTATTTTACTATTGCTCAGAAAATGAATCTATTACTTTGGTTTGAAAGAGGGCCAATTGAAGCTTGTGTTTTTCTGATAAATTGTGATAGGTGGTAAGTACCCCGCCTAGTACAACTAGGCAGGGGACTGTGCCAGGCTGTGTTTTTGCTCTTTGTTGCGTAATATCTGCAAAACTATTGGAACATAATTAGTTACGAGACTACCTATAAATTTAGGCACAAATCGTGGACATAATAACTAATTAGTTTCATAATTAAACTAATTGACATTAATAAAAAAACACTTCCCAGAGGACTGTTTTTGCAACGACCCTGATGCATACTTTCATCACAAATGTGGCTCTCAAACTAAACAAAGTATCGTTTCAGCACCGTTCTCAGCAATTTCAGCCAATTCACACTGATTGCTTTAAACTTCATGTCAAAAAACATTTGCAAGAGTACCAGATTTTTTCTATTGGAGCTTTGAATTTGACTCAGGGAACTGTTTGAAAAATCTCCGGACAGAATTTACATGACAATTTTAAGTTTTAGAAATACGTAATTAGACCTTATATGATGAAAAAAATATTGCTGCATTATTCTATTTTTAGATAATAATTGCCAAATTTATGTAGTGTTGATAGGATTTTTGGAATATTACCTTAAAGTGTTAGACAATACGATTGGGACAGTCGGGGGACTGTGTTTTTAGCACTTAGATAATTTCTAGAAAAATAAATTAAATTGTCATCGCTCCAAATACAATTGGGCCATCGAGCATTAATGCTTTACTTGTATTAAGAGCGATAATTATTTTATTACACTTTATTATTTTTAAAATACTCGGTCCGGACAGCAAATTACCAGTTTACAGAGAATCGCCCATATCACGATCAGATATATAACTTAAAAACATGAGTACAAATGCGACTGTTACCACTCTTTTCCTCACCGTAGTGGTTAGTTTTCGTATTCAAAAGTAATATTTACATATAGCTATGTAAAAGTACAAATTCATTTCACTATTCAAGGCTTGTAACTGTCGTATACATCATAATCAGATGTTTCTGCATTACTAGGCAGCTTTTTTTTTTCTTTGGCATGTTAGCATAATTTTAGAAATAAAATCATTTTAAAGGATAATATGGAAATCATGTTACAGCTGATTATTTGCCTCATAAGCGACAAAAAGTAATAAATACAAACGACTGAATAAAAATATTGAACTCCTGTTTATTTGCACACAAACAACATTTATATTTTAAAACTATGTTAGAGCAATACGCATTACACAGCGAATTCATTTCACTGCATTCTACCGAATTCAAACGAATGTAAAACAAAGGAACAAACAAGAAGTTCTGTCAAGAACTAAACGAGCCTACTTTCCCGTACATCGACATCGGCATTCTAGCATCTGATCATTATTCTCTTGATTATCTGAGACTAAAAATTATGTCAAACATAACTTTTTAGCACTTAAAGTTGATTTCTAAAAGCAAAATATACCCCCTCTCATCAGATGAAATAGACACATAAAAAGTAAATAAATGAATAAATAAAGTTTTGTCGCACTTTTTAAAGAATGTAACTGTTACAGTTCTTCCGTAGAAAAATTCCTCAATTGTTTTCAAAAAAAAAAAAGTACAAAGTACATCAAAACACATTTTATCAAAGAAAGAAAAAAAAAGAAAAAAAAACTCGTCTCTTGATAAAATGTCTCGAATTTCACTTTTAATCCGTTGCCAGTTGTTAAATATAAATAAAGAATAAAATGCCCTCGTGAATGAAACATTTTTGTTACAAAAAAAATCGTCTGCCAAAAAAATAATAATAATAATAATAATAAATAAAATAAAACAAATGAATAAATAAACAAAAAATCGTCTGCACAGTCAGTCATTTTTTTCTGAGCCTGCATTTCCGCCATGTTTGCGGAGTCGGAGTCGGAATCAGAGTCCTCACAGAAGATTATTCAGAAAAGTACTTTACAAACATTATTTATCAAAACCATTTTCTTACAAAGTTAGTTTGAAGGAAATCCGACTTTAAGTTCAGGATCAACATTCAACTTAAATTCCCCGTAGGCGCTAATGTTAATTTTTTTTCTGAACGGTTCAATATTGAACGAAAAATGGTTCAAATCAAAAAGCGAAATATGGGAATGAGCCTCTCCGAGATCTTTCAAACAAAAAAAGTTTATTCCATTCGGATGGTTCACTCAGAAGTTATTAGGTGGGGAAAGGTTGCTTGAACGGTTCAATGTTGAACGAAAAAATGTTCAAATTGAAAATTTAAATACGGTAATGAAGTATCCTTGCTGAGATCCTTCGAACAAAAAAAAAGTTTATTTAAATCGGACTGTTCACTCAAAAGTTATTAGGGGTGACAGCTTGCTTGAGCGGTTCAATGTTGAACGAAAAATTGTTCAAATCGGAAATGTAAATACGGGAATGAAGTATCCTTGATAAGATCTTTCGAACAAAAAAAAGTTTGTTCAAATCGGACTGTTCACTCAAAAGTTAGCATCGCGGGACAGGTTGTTTGAACGGTTCAAAGTTGAACCAAAAATTGTTCAAATCGAAAAATCAAATATGGGAATGAGCTGTACTCGCCGAGATCTTTCCAACCAAAAAAAAGTTTGTAAAAATCGGAATGTTCATTCAAAAATTAGGGGGGGGGGGCAGACAGACCGACCGACCGACCGACACACAAATTCCCCATCTCAATACCCTACTTTCAAATTTTTAATTTTTCGATATTCATTTTACATTTTTTTTTTAAAACTTTTTTTTGGACTTGGCGATATTTTTTTAACTTGGCGATATTTTTTAGATGCATTAAGCTACTTTTAATACTTTTTTCGTCTTTCTTTTATTTTTCACGGAAAGTAGGCTAAAAACCATGATAATATGGCTTCGAAAATGAGAAATATAAACAAATTATGATATTCAGGGCAATAAAAATTCAAATGACATATATTTATCAGATATAAACGCATGAAAAGATAAATTGTTACAATATTTATAAAATATGCATAAAATATAAATGTAAAAAATAAAAGTGAAAAGGAAACATAAGCAAACAATAGACGTGAGTTCTTTAACAATGGACTTTTGGGATCGGGATAAGAAATGAACCTTTACTGTTATATGGTGATTACAACTTACAAAGCAATATGTAGTCTGCGTAACTTTTGTGCCAGCTGGTTTAGGACGTCATCTTCACTGATGGGAATTCGGTCATAGCCAGTCCATTTAAACTCTCTTCACCAGTTTTATTTCTTAAATATGTTTTCAAAAACTTTAAAGAAGAGAAAGACCTTTCAGGCGTGCATGTCGCTACAGGAATTGTAGCAGAAATGGTGAGGAGAGACTTTATTGTTGGTAGGAGCTCAGCGTTGCAGTGTTGCAAAGCTTCAAGTGGATTTTTTGGTTTTTTTTTTTCTTTCACCATTTCTTGCCAAAGAATAATTTCCCCCAATAAACATGGAGAGTCAAGCTTATGAAATTCCGCTAGTTTCATAACACCAGAAATGTCTTGCTCGCTCTTATTTATATTCTCCTTTAAAAAAATCTGGAAGGGTGTTAAGATTTTCTCATGAGCTTCAAATTTTTCGTATAGTGCTTGAATAGTATTTTCCAGGAAAGGAATGAACAAAGATTGTCGGAAATGTTCTTCAACCGTATCAGCTGGGACATTATCTTTCTTTGCCTGCCGCGATGCCATCCTTTCCTTTGAAATGATGTCATCTAATTCAGCACAAAGCTCACTTATTTTTTTTGAAAATATGAGAAAATGTTTGCTCTGCGTTACTTCTTATTTCCTCCAGCTTTGATTTCACAATCATAGCAGATTTTCCTGCAGTTATAAGGCCAGATTTTGTGGCATGGTCAACGAAAATACGTGATCAACCACAAAAAGGTTCACCAAGAAGTCGCACTTTAGTACAGCACTCTAGTACTTTAGTACAGCACAACTTTTATTAGTAAGGGGTAAAACCTTCTGGGGGGTTCACCCCTAAAAAACCACATCGCTGCGCCCTGGGCCATTGGCTATTCGAAACGAAAACTAATCGGCCGTCCTTGAACAATCGGCTTCTGTCCCTTCTTTCTTTTTTTTTTTTAGGTTCAACTACAAAAGAAAAAAAATCATACCTTCTGGGGGGGGGTTAACATCCCCCCCTCGCTGCGCCAGTGCAAAAGAATGATCAATCATAATCACAATATCTAAGGATTCAGACCTAAATTTCTTTGTTTAGAAAAAGAGACTGAAACTCTTTAAAAACATTTCTTTATGCTTAAAAAACCCTTAATACTAAATTTAATTTTTAAAAAATTGGTAGTTTCTCAATTGAAACTTGAGCCTTTAAAAAGGCCTCATGGTTGCAATTCACTTTACATTGAGCAATCTTTTCGATGTTAATTTTCAAGTCCCATCGAGTCAAGCATGTAGATTCACAAAAGATATAAATTTTTTATTAACTGCTTAAGTAACTTGTGATTCACATTCACTTATTGACGTTTCTAGAATATTCATAAAAGCAATAAACCTTCTGAAACCTTGGTCTAAATAAATTCTGTTAGATTTCGGAGGTATGAAACACAAGAAGCAAAATAGAATTTTTGCATTGGAAATTCATTCAGAATAAAGCTTTTTAAAGAAATTTAAGTATGAAATAGTGAAACTCATTTGAAACCCAATTTTCTGCTTTATACTCTCATTACCCTAGTCGAAATCTGCAATTAATATAAAGCTAATACAGTAGTGAAATTCATTAATTCGAACACTCATCAAACGAATTATTGCCAAGACGAATCATATTCCCAATCCCCGTCGCAGGGTTTGTCATTTTTTCTTTGTCTGATAAGACGAATTGATTTTAAAGCTAACTCGCAGTTCGTTTTAACTTAACGAGCTTCGACTATGTGTCACATTACAAAAAAAAAAAATCCAAATGTTAAACCTCCCTCTTCTATTTTTAGTTCTGGCATCACAAGTTTTCAATAAATAGAATAATAAGTAAAATATTAGGTGCAATTTAGAAATTTCATAAATTTCGAACCAAAATGCAACAGTCTCTTCCAAACAGTAACTTTTTAATTATGCGAATATACATTGCCAAGTTGTTCTGTAAAATCAATAATTATCATACGATTCAGCAGCATTTATTTTAGTTTCGAAAGCTTTTTGATGTATAAAAACTCCTAGCTTTTTGTTCCTCAAAATAGTAAGCAATAACCTTGAATTTTTCTACTAAGAAAAGAAGAGTTTGTTAATTGAGTTGACATTCGAGTATTTGAAAATTGTCTTCAAATTCCCGGATCATTTGATAAAATTGAGAGAAAGAAACTTCTTAGGAGTTCAAGATCCAGGGCCGGATTACTAAATAGGCAACATAGGCAGTTGCCTATAGGCCCCGAGAAATCCTGAAGATATCCTTTTTAGCCTACTTTCCAGTTAAAAATAAAAGAAAGACGAAAATAGTATTAAAAGTGGCTTAATGCATCTAAAAAAATATCGCCAAGGCCAAAAAAAAAGTCAAAAATAAACAAAAACGTAAAATAAATATCGGAAAATTAAAAATTGGAAAGTAGGGTATTGAGATAGGGAATTTGTGTGTCTGTCTGTCGGTCTGCCTCCCCCCCCCCCTAATAACTTTTGAATGAACATTCCGATTTGAACAAACTTTTTTTTTGTTGGAAAGATCTTGCCGAGTACAGCTCATTCCCATATTTGATTTTTCGATTTGAACAATTTTCGGTTCAACTTTGAACCGTTCAAACAACCTATCCCGCGATACTAACTTTTTAGCAAACAGTCCGATTTGAATAAACTTTTTTTTCTTCGAAAGATCTTACCAAGGACACATCATTCCCGTATTTACATTTCCAATTTGAACAATTTTTAGTTCAACATTGAACCGTTTAAACAAGCTGTCACCCCTAATAACTTTTGAGTGAACAGTCCATTTAAACAAAGTTTTTTTTTTTTTTTTTGTTCGAAGGGTCTCAGCAAGGATACTTCATTACCGTATTTTAATTTCCCATTTGATCATTTTTTCGTTCAACATTGAACCGTTCAAGCAACCTTTCCCCATCTAATAACTTTTAAGTGAACTGTCCGAATTAAATAAACCTTCTTCTTGTTCGAAAGATCTCCGAGAGGCTCATTGCCATATTTCGCCGTTTGCTTTGAACCATTTTTTGTTCAATGTTAAACCGTTCAGAAAAAAACTTAACATTAGAGTCTACGGGAAAATTTAAGTTGAATGTTGATCCTGAACTTAAAGTCGGATTTTCTTAAAACTAACTTTGTAAGAAAATGGTTTTGATAAATAATGTATGTAAAGTACTTTTCTGAATAATCTTCTGTGAGGACTCTGATTCTGACTCCGACTCCGCAAACATGGCGGAAATGCAGGCTTAAAAAAAAAGACTGTGCAGACAATTTTTTGTTTATTTATTCATTTGTTTTATTTTATTTATTATTATTATTATTAGGCAGACGATTTTTTTTGTAACAAAAATTTTTCATTCACGAGGGCATTTTATTCTTTATTTATATTTAACAACTGGCAACAGATTAAAAATGAAATTTGAGACATTGTATTAACGGACGATTTTTTTTCCTTTCTTTGATAAAATGTGTTTTAATGTTTTTTTGTACTTTAATTTTTTTTTTTTTTTTTTTTGAAAACGATTGAGGAATAATTCTACCGAAGAACTGTAACAGTTACATTCTTTAAAAGGTGCGACAAAATTGTATTCTTTTATTTACTTTTTACGTGTCTATTTCATGTGATGAGAGGGGTATAGTTTGATTTTAGAAATCAGCTTTAAGTGCTAAAAAGGTATGTTTGCAATAATTTTCAGTCTCAGATAATCAAGAGAATAATGATCAGATGCTAGAATGCCGATGTCGATGTACGAGAAAGTAGGCTCGTTTAGTTCTTGATAGAACTTCTTATTTATCTTTAGATGGCAGTGAACTAAACGGTAAGAACATTATTTGATGCAATATGGAAATGGAACTTAAGTAAACGTTCATCCAACTTCTTTCTCATCACCAGAGCATAATTTCTACCAAAAGAGGTGCAAGAGTCCAAAAGTACTTATAACTTACTTTATCGCGTGAATAGCATGAATTTCGCTTACAATATTAAATTTCGTAAGTGCAGGAGCTCAACTTCCTATGCAAATTAGGCCTTGCCCATCATTAACACTATTTTTCCTGTATTCTAATCAATTATTATGATTAATTATGTATTCCATAATAACAATTTTAAATGATTAAAATATATATCAGTTATTTAAAATCTCATTTATCAAATCCATATGGTGAAGGGGCCCCCTCATTTCAAAAGGCTATGGGCCTCCAAATCTTTAATCCGGCTTTGTCAAGATCCCCCCACCATCCTCCAAATCCTCCCTATTACTCTTCGTTGGTGTCGCCATCTACCAATCAGTTTTAAAACAAAGGAAAAAGTTTTTTGGTACCTTTCTTAAAGTGTCTGTACCTCTCGATGTTTTCACCTTTTATGTTTCTAAAAACAGTTACCAGGCCGAACGAAACGAGCGGTGAAAGTCGCGGCGAACCAAAATAGACCCAAATTTAATGCTTTCTGATTTTTTTTTTTTTCAATCTAAATATTTTCCGTTAGAAAAATATATGTATGGTGTACTCTTATTTCAACTCTTTTGGTGGGTCAAGTGCCCCTCTCCCCCTGACATTGAAAATTCCATGTATTTTCATACATAAGTGGACGCGGTTTCTGTTGTTCTCCGATAAAATTGCATTGTGTTTTCTTTTTCTCCTTTGCCTCCCCCCCCCCCCCGCCCCCGGAAAAACTTGAAATGTCTAGCCTGGTCAAGTGTTATGTTTTGTAGATGTAAGTTTCTACAAATAAGGGAACAAAAGTGAAAGTTTGCAAAAAAATTAAAAAATGTTTGACCTCGAATGGATACAGCACTTTCTGGGGGAAAGACGTGATGGGGAGCGGGGAGCAGTTTTATGGTCTCATTTCAAGCAGATCAAATGCTATTTCGCGCTCAATTATTTTTGTCCCAAAGTCATGTTTTGTTCCTAGAATAACGAAGTTCCCAACAAAGCGGAACATCAGGTAAGATGTCAGAAGTACTTTAGGCGTCGAAAACCATTCAGCGCGTGTGTGTGTTTCTGGGGGGGGGGGGGGGGCTATTCAGAAAGAGGCGTAATTATTGATAACGTAGACAAAGCGTAAAACGTTATTAGAGCACGGTTATATAATGATTACTATCATTATTTTTATTATCAGTATAATTATTTTATGATGCTTTAACGTACTTTTCAGTCGAAATTTATTAAACTCATTATAAAAAGAAATTTGTTTTTATATTGAAGCAATAATTTGACTTATTTTTTTATAATATTGGATTTTTTTCTCCAGAATTTAACTAAAAACTATTTTTCTCATATTTTATAAGCTATCAAAAGTAAGTAATTTAAAAAACGTTTTTTGCAAATTTGCTTTTAACTACTATAAAATTATCATTTCTTTAACATACATGCGAAAAGAAAAATTATTTTCTAAGCAAAACTATTCAAACATTGAAGATCTTGTGTTTTGCATATGTGTAAGAGCGTTAAACGTGATCTGCAATAAAGAACAAATTACAAAAATAAATCTTTATTTTATGTCAAAAATAATCATACTTTACCTTGAAGTAGAATTTTAATTAGTTTCTCATTCAAAGTTTGGCGTTTTATTATTATATTCGGCCCTTTATGTTCCCTTTGTGTTTTTATGTACTATTAAAAGGCTGAGGGGGAATGTGGGCCACTAGTGAACATAGAATGTTTTCTAGAATAATTTGAAAAATTGTCAAATAATGGCAGTACCAGCAATAGCTGGTGCCACGAGAAAAGATCCATTTAGTGATAGTGTGTGACATCCTCTTGCTTTTAGCAGGTGGTGTACATAATCTTCTTTGAGTGAAATCAGTTAAAACTAGCCGATAAGATAAACGACTTAATTACTGCAAACTATTGCATGAACATTCAGGAAGTTGAAAAGAATATATTTAAAAAAAAATGTTGAATGAAGAATTCTTAATTTTTATTTAGTCCTCTCTAACTTAAATAATGGGGCAGTTGTGAGCACATCTGGCACAGATATGAACAATTCCCATATCATCATCATTATATTAATGTTTGGAGTGTAAGATATTAATTTTTGAAAAATGTGAAAGCATTTATAATAGTCCAGTTAATAAATACATTTTATCTTGCAAAAAATGGGCTAGAAGATTTTATTTTTTAATTTATACATATTGGTGCCAAAAAGAAAAAAAAAAAAAACAAGTTATCCAACACGAAAGACTATGGGAGAACTTTTTGGGGGGTGAAACACCACAAAAATGCATGACTTTTTGTGGTTTTTTTTAAATATGACAGAAATGTAAAAGTTAGCAAAAATTGTTAAATACAAAAGTTAAAGAACATTGAATTTCCTACAACTTTCATGATTACAACTTTTTTGTAGCACAAATAAAAAGCTCGCTGTAGCTCTTTGAAAATAGACATCTCCCCCCCCCCCCCCCAAGAAAAAAACGTTTATTCTTAAAATAAGGTTCATTGGTTATTAAAATTTGACAGAAACTTTAGTTTGAGAAAGTTAGAAGCAACATTTTTTGTTTTTTTTTGCATCCCTTTTAAGACCCCCCCCCCTCTTTCCCCCGCTACAGAGTACCAAGTCCGCAGGTCCGACGAGAGGCCATGCCAGCCTAGTTGAAAAAACTCAGTAGGGGCCTGGTCCTCGAGCGGACCCGGCTCGGAGTTGGAGTAGTATAAATTTAATAAATATTGATGGGGCGGGGGGGGAGACCAAACTGACAAGGGGCCAAACTTCGCGCTTGGTGGTGCAGATCAACCTTGCTTTCACAAAAGTAAGTCTTTTCAGACACCAATAACAGACGATAACATTGTGTAACTGGGATATTTGTTTCCATGTGCGGATCCAGAGGGGAGATGGGTCATGACCCCTCCCTCCCTTAAACGACCAAATATGACCTGAAATTGCATTTTTAGCAATTATATTTCAAAAAAAATCGCCAGATATCGTTTACGCACAAAAAGTTCACTTCGACCCTTTCCTTTCTAAAAACGACCGCTCCCTGAACCAGAAGCCGAATCCGCCCTTGTATGTTACAAGCATTCATTTATAGCACATAATTCATATATTCGTTCTGATTATTACAAAAAAAATAATAATAATAAACACAATATCTGCATATAAATAGAAATGAATGAATATTAGGGGGCTAATGAGCGAAGAATCAATACAATCATGCATAATTGACGTTACAGTAATAATAATAAACTCACCCCCATCTCGCACGAAATAAGAATAATGGTTTGACAGAAGTAGTCCTCTTCAGACTTCAAAAACCGACGATAAATAGTATTGTGGTAACAGAAACATAACATACACATTTTTTATTTTCTTTTGTGCAGCTCAGGAATCATACATTCGACTCTGATTGTTACCCACAAAAATGCAATATTTGCATATAAATGAATAAAGAAATATTAGGGTGTTAAAGCAAGTAATTAAGACAAACATGCATAAATGACGATACACTAATAAACACAAAGAGTTACCTTTCAAAATGAAAACCTTTCTGTAGAAGATTAACATGTACATATAATAATATTACAGGGAGAATCCTTCGACCTTAAAATAGAGGATATAAAATATTTATATTTTCTTGGAAGTCATTTTGAAGGCCCAGATTTTCTTATTTGAGGATCTATAGAAGTTAGAAGGACGCTACAGTCCTTAAGTTGTTCCTCTCCTTAATGCGATGTTACAAAGATCTTGGAATAAATCTTCTTCTACAGTCTCATCCAAAGATGAAATGATGCGAAAGAATCTTAATGATATGTTTGGAAACATTTTCTGTACAGATAGCCACTGATTCAATGAGGATGGAGTGAGGGCATAAATGATTGTGGCATTGATGCCTGAGTGGGACAAAACTATTCATTAGGGTGGAGCGAAAAAAATGAATTTTTGATTTTCGTAAACGGGTACCTTTCATTTACTGTGAATGAGGATAAGTAACAATTCTGTAAAATATTTCACTTTTGCGACCTCATTTTTAGTCTGCGCATTTGGCCTAAAGTTCTGAAATTTTTGATTTTTTATAGATTTTTCAAATTTTTTTAAAAAATATTGCAAATGATAAAATTAGTGACGGGTAGTTATTAAATGGAAGAAAAAGGTTTGAAATATGCACGAAATTTTTTAAAACCACTTTAGATTATGATTTCCGTCTGCGCATTAGGCCCAAAGTTCATCAAATATTCATAAATTTCCGATATTTTCAATATTGAGCAGAAATTTTATATTCAATATTTCCTCTCAATATTTACTTAAAGTACCTTCAAAACATTTTATTAATCATTTTGTTGTTTCTTTGAACTAATCAACTCTCTGCTTGCTCATTGAAATTACCCAGGACTCACCACGAGGAAGTGGCCGCAAGGACTCACCACGAGGAAGTGGCCGCACTTTGGGTGCCACCCGCGCTCCCCTCGCTTCCAACCAATGAGTGCACACATTTACATTTCTTAGACAAGTCAGGAACAATAAATTGTTTCTTTGAGTAGGATATTGTTTGCATTGGTTTTGATGGATGCACTACAAAGACAGGAAAATACAAAGGTGTAATACGGAAACTGGAAGAAAAACTTGGTAGACCTCTGTAATGGGACATTTGCCAATTACATTTGAATGAACTTAATTTGTTGCATTTTTTGCAAAAGCTAGATGGACCTACCAGTGGACTAAAGTGATTTTTGGGCCTGTTGGACGAAGCTAAACAACATGTTATACTTTCAAATCAATTCAATATGGACCTATGGAATTTGTTATTGATCAGATTGATTTTTACAATAAAAATGATTCAAGTACTGAGCAACAGTAACTTCATGACATGAGCAAGGTAATTTTGACTGGAAAAGTATCCAGAAAAATATGAAACAGAAGTCCAAGAAAGCTTTCTCAAGCCAGATGTTGACTACAGTTAACCTAATCTTTAGATTATAATTTTTAAAAGAGTTCATAACTTTCGCGGTAAAAGTGTCCTTGCTAATTTAGGATGAAGTGCAGACGTTACTAATTTAGCTATGAATTTGTGGGAGATTATAAAGTTTATCTCTCCGGGAAAAAGCAGAAAATTGTATTCACATCTATTCAAAACAATGTATACTTTGCACCCAAGAAATATGCTGTTATCGATACCTATATGTATATAAATGGATGTATGTATATTTGTTCCTTATAGAAATCCACAGTTTTCGTTGGATTTTCAACAAGCTTGTCACAGAGGTTCTCTGATGCATTAGAATTCACATAGGCGGGGGTTTTGAAATTAAAAAAAGATCCAAAAAGCTCAAAATTCAAATCTTTTGTCTCAAAATGGCCATTTTCTTTCAATTTTGAAAACATAGAGTAATAGAGATAAGACTTTAAGCATACAAATTGATAAAATGTAACGCATTTAAATAGGAGTATTTTCCAACAAAGATTACGATTAACAATGAATTATCAATTTAAGGCTCAACTATGTCATTTTAGCATGAAATAAGTTTTTATATTCCCATGTGGATAGAATTCACTCAAATATTTTTAGCGCTATGTTGTATTAAACGGGCAAAGCCGGGAAATTATCTAATTAGTTTATAAGAGAGAGCATATAAAGAAACTTGTTTTAAATCGTATTATCAACGCTCAATCTATAAAACAAACAGGCAAATGAGAACGCTTCAGATCCCAAAAATAGATAAAAATCTATTTTCATACATCACATACATAAATCAAAAGTCAGTATACATCGATATGATTTCTTGTCATGATGTGGAAATTACAAAGCCACCTTTTACAGGTAATTTAACAACACAATATTTACAAAGATTATGGAAACTGACAATTTAACTATGATTTCTGAATGCACTCTTTTTTTAAACTGCATTCAAGACCTAATTAGTTGAAAGAGCTGTCAAATAGGTCACAAGCTTTTCAAAATTAGTATGTAATCACAGGAAAAGAAAAAGTTTAGTAAAAACGAGGATATTTGCCAGAAATATTGGATCAATTTACGACACAAAGGAGCAATTTAACTGTGAAAGACGTATCTAAGTAATGTAAATACGTGCTACATTGGTTGGTAGGAAGAGTTCACGTGTAGGACTAGAAGTGCGGTCACCTCCTCGTGGTGAGTCATGGGTAGTTCCACATGAGCTAGCGAAGAGTTGCAGGGTTCAAAGTAATAACAAAATGAATAAAAACAGGTTTGAAGACACTTCAAGTGAATATTGAGAGGAAATACTGAGTTAAAAAATTATCGGAAATTTCTGAAAATTTGATGAACTTTGGGCCTCATGCGCAGACTGAAATCTTAATCTAAAATGTTTTTAAAAAATTCCTTGTATATTTCCAACCATTTTATTCCATTTAATAACCACCCGTCACTAGTTTTATCATTTGCAATATTTAAAAAAAAATTTGAAAAATCTAAAAAAAATCGAAAATTTCAAAACTTTAGGCCAAATGCGTAGACTAAAGATGACGTCGCAAAAGTGAAATATTTTACAGAATTGTTACTTATCCTCATTCACAGTAAATGAAAGATACCTGTTTACGAAGATCAAAAATTCATTTTTTTCGCTCCACCCTACTATTCATGTTGCTTTAAATTTTGCCATTTTTGCCAATATGATGGATTCCAACAGCAGTTTCAATTTATCAGGAAAGATTGAATCAACGTTACTTAAGAAGTTGTCAATTGGAGGAGAGTCTTTAGTATTGTCAACTTTCTAACTCTATGCCTGATAAAATAATATCTGCAGCTGCTTTGACAACTCATTAGCTTTTAATTTTGAGGATCAGAGTTCTTGTTGGTATACCTGTTATCAGTGAATATTTTGCAGTCAACATTTCAGAAGCAAACAACTGGTTTCTTGTTTGTAGTTCCAACTCTTAAAATATCTTCATATTTTTTGTAAGGAAGTGATTTAAGTACTCAGATATGACGAAATTCACCGTCTATTAAATCTATGAAATCCTCTATGAGAAATTGGTACTCGTCTGAGCTGTTTTCAAGGTTGGAGTAAATAGCTTCCATTGCCTTGATATTTCTTGCGGGGTTTTCATCCGGGGACAAGACTGACAATAGGCCCTCCTGGGCTCGCGGCGGCCCTGATTTGATCATCATCACCACAAGTTGTACAACTCCGCACATATGCCACAATCATCATTGTGGCATTTTGTGGTTCATTGATGTAGCGTTTGTGACATGCAGTGTAAATTGTCATTTCTATTAAGTCACTTAAAAAATAACGCTGATGTTCTTCCTTTTGACATTCTGCACTGCATCTTTGAAGATTTTCTATTCCCTCCTCCTCTGCACAATCTTTATTTCTCCTTCATTCAAACTTATTTTGAAAAAAAAAAAAAAAAAAAAAAACAAGCACAGTGGACAGGTGCAGCCGTCTCTAGAAACTAGAAACAAAATCTGTGCATGCGCGCTGCGCGTGCCTCTGCCTGTGTCTCTATAAAAATGACGTCTTTCAAGAAATTGTAACGCGCTTACTATACATGCTACAAAAAAGTTGTAGTCATGAAAGTTGTAGGAAATTCAATATTCTTTAACTTTTGTATTTAACAATTTTTGCTAACTTTTATCATTTCTGTGATATTTCAAAAAACCCACAAAAAGTCATAAATTTTTGTATTTTTTCACCCCCAAAAGTTCTCCCAGGGTCTTTCGTGTTAGATTACTCTGTTTTTTCATGTTGGCACTAATATGTACGAATTAAAAAAAAAATCTTCTAGCCCATTTTTGTTTTGAAAGCAGGGTTTTTTCGACCTATTGATTGGACTATAATTATTACTGGTCTATATTCAATCTATACTTTTTTTGACTAAATAGGTGATCCACTATTGAGCGATATGGAACAGATGGAGGAAACAAAAAGGCACAAATTATTTTTATTTAATTAAAAATGTAAGTTTAAAATCATTTTGTGATACATTAACATACTCCCTATGAAGCTTTAAAGTAATACACAGTAAAATAATCTTTTCAAACTGGGGGATCCAGACAAAAAAAGTTTTAATTTTCCTTTGCATTCTATACGCAATGTATGTGTGTTGTTACTCCTATATCATATAAGTTGAAATTGGTTTTGGTTGACTTTGTAAAACGTATTATAGGGTTTTCAGAGGAATTTAATTGTTCTTGTTTAGCATATTTATGTGTCTATCACTTCATGAAAGAGTTATTTCTCTGCAAAAAGCTGCCAAGCCTGCGATTTGAAAGCTTGGTCGGACATGTCGTTTCTATGCTGTTCGAAAGGTTTGCCGTTCAGATAGAATTGCTAGAGAATTTATCAGAAAATTCTGATCGCAACTTAGTTTTACTGAACAAATAAATGCTTTACATTTTGTATTGCACTTATTTTTTACCGCCTCCCTCTTTGGCTTCAGTGAAGCTCTGCAAGTAATATCAGTAAGGCTTTGTTCAATGTCAAACATCGACAAATGGCGTCAATGCAACTCTACAAAATATGCGGCTTCATACCTGTTCAAAAATATGAGAACCAGCGGCCAGAAAAACTTTTTCCTTATAGTTAACCATTACTTTATTGCAAATATAGTTCAAAACAACTACTTTTCTTGAAATGAAATGTATAAACTACTTTTGAAATATAGTCACTTATTTAGTGGCTCCCCCCCCCCCCACCAGGGACGATTACCCAAACCCTCAAATACTATAGAGCCTTTAAAATGACCCATCCTCAAACTTTCAATAACGTAATCTATCTCCATTCCCTCCTCCCCGCTAGTGAGCACCCCTGACTACTTTACTACTTTTAGAAGACGAATTTTGCCGGAGAATTATCTAATCTACAAGTAAATCCTCAAAGCTAAATACAATCTGATTGAATAAAAAATTTCATTAAAAATGGTTTAAATAATAATTTGGCTTACTTAAATATGAGCAATATTTAACCCATTAATGCCTAGGGTCCCTTTGTAGGGACGGTGCAAAAAAGGCTCTGAATTTCCCCAAAATGAACATTTCAACCAAATAATAGTGTTCAATTAGTACATTGGTATTGTTTCAATTCGTTATTAACAGACTGCAGCACATAACCATTGTAAAGTGTAGCAGTTTTAATATAATCTTTATCAAAAATGACATCGTTCACAATCTCAAGAAAAAAAGCTATGTTTTCAAAGTTATTTCCAGCTTCCCAGTTTATGTTAATTGCTGATTTTATTTCTTCTTATAAACTGTCTTTTTAAATATTATATCGTAGGCAGAAAAAAATTTAGTAAAAAAAAGTATGTACCTTCTGGGGTCTATCGTAACTTTTAAGAGACGATTTTCCTTTCCTTAATAAAAAAATATTTTTCACATATTTTGTTAATTATTTTTCCTGTCCATTAAACACTGTTTGTAACCAGAAAACGAAATATTTTTGAAAAAAGAAAGGTCAGGCATTAATGGGTCAATACATATACACTGAAGTGACAAAAGTCATGGGATAGCAATATGCAAATTTTCAGATGGCAGTAGCATCGCATAGAACAGGTATAAATGCGCAGTGCTTTTACAGAGCTTTCATTTCTGTTCAAGTTATTCATGTGAAGAAGTTTTAACGTGATGATGACCGCACGACGTGAATTAACAGACTTTGAACGCGGAATGTTAGTTGGAGCTAGACGCATGGGTCATGCCATTTCGGAAATCGTTAGAGAATTCAACATTCCCAGATCCACTGTGTCAAGAGTGTGCCGAGAGTATGAAATTTCAGGCATAACATCCCACCATGGACAGCGCAGTGGTCGACCGCCTGCACTTAAAGATCGAGACCGGCGACGTCTGCAAAGAGTCGTAAATTCTAACAGACAAGCAACACTGAGTCAAATCACCGTAGAAATCAATGTGGGACGTACAATGGACGTGTCTGCTAGAACTGTGCGGAGAAATTTGGATTTCTTGGGCTATTCCAGCAGAAGACCGACTCGAGTGCCTTTACTGACAGAACGACATCGCTTGCAGCGACTCTCGTGGGCACGTGAGCATATCGGTTGGTCCCTAGATGAATGGAAAACCGTGGCCTGGTCTGATGAGTCACGATTTCAGCTGGTAAGAGCCGATGGTAGGGTTCGAGTGTGGCGCAGACCCCACGAAGCCATGGACCCAAACTGTCAGCAAGGCACTGTTCAAGCTGGTGGTGGCTCCGTAATGGTGTGGGCTGTTTTTTCATGGCATGGACTTGGTCCTCTAGTGCGACTGGACCGAACATTGACTGGAAATGCTTATGTGCAGCTACTTGGAGATCACTTGCAGCCATTCATGGACTTCATGTACCCAAACAACGATGGGATTTTTATGGATGACAATGCGCCATGTCACCGGGCCACAACTGTTCGCAATTGGTTTGAAGAAAATTCTGGACAATTCCAACGAATGATTTGGCCACCTAGATCGCCCGACATGAATCCCATTGAGCATTTATGGGACACCATCGAGAGGTCTGTTCGTGCCCAAAATCCTGCCCCATCAACGCTTTCACAATTATGGACGTCTATCGAGACAGCATGGCTCAATATTCCTGCAGAAGACTTCCAACGACTTGTTGAGTCCATGCCACGTCGAGTTGTTGCACTTCGCCGGGCAAAAGGAGGGCCGACACGATATTAAGAGGTATCCCATGACTTTTGTCACTTCAGTGTATATATATTCATGTTCATATGAGCCGATTTATTATTCTAAATCATAATATGTGAAGAGAAATAAAGTACACAGAGTTACAGAACATATGTTCTTCTCCAATGAAGTAACATGCAAGCATTGTTTTAATTTTGACCATGGGTGTATAGATTTGCATTAAAAGACGTGGATATATTATTGCTGAAGCGATAAATGATCTGATCAATAATTTAAATGGGACCTTTTTTCATTTTCCTTTGCGAAATTACAGATTCCCTTCTATATCATTTGAAGCCATAAAGAAAATTAATTTTGAATTTTCAAAATTTCCCTGTTTTATTTCCCCAACGTTGAGTTGTTCTATACAGGGTGCTCCAGTTAAGCGTTTCAGAGCATCTGGGCGGAATAGGATGCATCCAGATGACTCTATAATAACATTGAAGTATCGGAAATGCTTTCCCAAGCGGTTAAATTTGACTATGCTGAGAGTATTGTTTGGGAGGTATTGTTGATTGTTTGGAGTTACACATATCAAAGATAAGAGGTGACCATTGCAGTTGCGGAAAAAATTGCTTTGAACCATGTGCCTTTTGCTTTTCTACATGTATTATTAAAAACAGATTTTTTTTAAAAAATAAATTTACATGTAAAAAAGCTAAATAATACATGTATTTCTTATTTCTTTATGGTGCTTCCAAGTACATCACCGCTTCAGGGAAGCCTTTCCGACCCCCATAGTTATGATTTTGAGTCGTCAAGATGCACCCTACCCTTCTTAGAAGTTCTGAAACACTTTGGGACACCCTGTATACGACCAAAAGTGTAGGTACAGCTCGGATATGAGACACCATCAAATGCTACAAAAGCAATCATAGTCACTTCAGATCTTTATGTACAATCGAGAGAGAATGAAAGTGTCAGGCAAGTTAAGAGGCTTTAAATATGTCTTCATTATCATATGCTACTATTTTAGGGAGAAATAGTAAAAGAGTAATGAAGTAAACTTGCAAGACTGGGCCTTAACAATTAGTTGAGCTTTTATAGCAGTGTGGATGCTCAGAGCACATTACCATAACAGTATGACAAAGTGATTAAAATAGTGCACAGCTTAATAAATCAGCAAAAAATTCGAACCCATCTCCTTCCATACATTTTATTAGACACCTATGAATTCATCGTAAGATTGTAATGTAATCTATGTAATCTGTTAACAATAATAACCATCAATAATTGATAATTCTTTATATAACAAACACATAGAAATGAGAGAATTGTCACTCTTTTGTTGGATGTCTCTCCTTTCATTACGTTTGCTTGTATGTGTGCATGCAGAAAAAGAGGGTCCTTGTTACTAGATATGTGAAATTCTAATTTATCTTACAACAGTAAAAATTTCCTTTGCTAAACTATGGTCCATTATAACAGCAGATAACATAATGTAATAAATATTCTTGCAAAAGCAATCAACAAATGCTAATTTACTCATTGAATAAGTTTTAAGTAATTTCACAATGACTAATGGTTATTTAAAGGATGTTTTGGTGTGCATGTAAGAAGGTAATCTATATGAAATTTATTTGTATGATTTAGCAGGCTTGTCATTGAATAAGTAAGTTATTTTCCAAAACCAAGAAAAAAGCGTGCAAAAAAGACAATCAGATCTTATATTTTATTGGCATTATCAATGATACATATCACAAACCAAATGGATTTTAATGAAAAGTACAACAATCCGCAGAAACAAAAGCTCTGATACAGATAGCTCACATTTATACAATGAGCAATCTAATGAATATAGCGTTTATCACACTTAATACAAGCAATAACCAACCTGCATGTCAATGATGAAGAATTTCAAGGATATGCAAAGTTCAATATATTAACATTCTTGTAAATTTATACAAATAGTTCTATCCACAGTGACAGTGCAAGAAAAAAAGGAGAATATGATACATGGCACATATCTGACTGCTATATATGGAAGTACAGCTTAAAAATATCAGCAATTAAGATAAATATTTGTTTTAAATTTAGCAACAATTAAACAAAAAAAAAAAACTTAACAATACTTCATTTTTAAAGAAAATTCATTGCACAATAAAGAAAGAATAAAAGATTTTCGATTGCCAACAAATATATTATTGTGTATATATAACTTAAAATGAGTTTGAGCTCAAAGGTGATTGACTAGAACGCACATCTTTGTGTTTCATTGCAAGTAGCATCAAAGTTTAATTCGTCTTTATGCCAATAGTGAAGCAAAAATATGAAAATTATTGTTCAAAGGGAGACATAGATACAGTAACACAAAACAAGTGCATTCAACTTCATGTCAATTGCACAAAAATGTTAGTGATTTTTTTGTGACTGAATAACGTGGTTGAGGAAAGCATGTTTTAGTGAAAGAAAGCAAATCAAACAGAAATAAATGTACTGACATCAATATATGAATGTAAAATCAATATATTGGCAATCTTGTAAGATTGATTTTAAATTTTCGGCATAGATAAACAGAGTAATTCATGCTTTACCTTGTTCTGTACTAAAGCATGTTGGAATTTAGTTTTTGAACAAACAGAAATTTGCTTTTCTTAGCACATTTCTTGAATTACAGTACGGAAAATAAATTTTTAAATGCATTTTTCTCACAAAAGTTATTTTATCATATCTTAGGCAGGAATTCAAGTGAAACAAGGACGATCGCAACTCACCAATGCAATCGCAAATTCCCAAATTTGGATATGTTGCAATCGCAACGAGATGCGATTCTAATGTAATTCGACTTCCTGTAGCGATTGTAATTTGCGATTGCCTTGAAGCGATTGCAGTTGTGTTTCACTTGAATTCCTGCCTTAGAATTAGGGCAGTGATATATACAATTACAAAAAAATAAAATCACCTACTTTTACGAACTCAAATGAAATAATTTGTTTTTGAATAGTGCAAAAACAAATTGATTTATTTTTTCGCAAGTTTCTTTTTTACGGCACCCTAAAAATACTGAAATAGTTAATGGAAAAGCTTTTGCCATTGGGAAAGATTTTCGAATCTGAAAATATATAAGTAAAATCCAATCTTTGACTTTTATTTCCATGTAGACTGTAATAAAGTTAAAGCAAGGAAGATGGATGCTCAATTTGGCACTGGCGGCTCAGCTCTACAGAGGTTACAAATATTAGAATTTTTCAACTCTAGCAGAGCAAAACCAAAAGAAAAAAGGGAGGGAAATAGAAAGAAAAAAAAAGTTTAGTTTTTCAAAATAACAATTACTGACTAAATGTATACTGGCATGGATAATGAAATGTAGTATGAAATCTATAAACTTTGAAGAACATTTTTGAGCAAAATATATAGTAAAAACGTTAACCCTATACAAAAGGAAGATCCCACAAAAACTGAAAATGAATTGGCTTCCAAAAACTACTGCAATTAACAATTCTTTACTGAATTCGAATAATTTACATACACAATATATTCCTGTTAATTTCTAAAGCATGCCTCCCACATTTGGATTAGACTTTTTAAAATTATGTAATAAATTAAGTTCCTTTAAACATTTTACTTAAATCAAATACTCAAAATTTTTTTTACAAAGTTTTTTTTTTTTTTTTAAACATTCAGCCTGAGAGAATATTTTTTGTCTTTGAAACAAAAAAAAAAAAGATTTTTTAAATAATCCATGTCTCTACGTAGTCTTACACTCGTTGATAAGTAAGAGAAAACACATGCATAAAAAAGATGATTTTTTTTTTGCGACTCAATTGTGCATTCAGATGTATGCTTAAAAGACTTGTAATCAATTTTATTTATGATATTAATACTTTAAATTCTTTTCTATCTGAAAAAACAAATTATGATTCAAAACTTTTTTTTTACTTCAGCTAACTAAATGCTGCTTCATGGAAATGTTTTTGTTTGTCAGTGGTCATGTTTATCAGCAGTAATTATTGTTTTCGTAGTTTTTCAAAAAGTCTGAATAAGTATCGTAACAAAGAGCCAAGTTCTTCAAACAAAAAATTGACTTGTAAAAAGTTATATTTATGCAGGCCCATCATTTAGGGGGGGGGCAAGGGGGGCATTATTGGTTTCGTAGTTTTTCAAAAAGTCTGAATAAGTATCGTAACAAAGAGTCAAGTTCTTCAAACAAAAAATTGACTTGTAAAAGCTATATTTATGCAGGCCGTCATTTGGGGATTGCCCATCCCCCCGACTTTGAGAAATCAATGTATTTACATATAAGTGGGAGTGGTTTTTGATGTTTTCTGGTGAAATTGTATTGTGTTTTTACCCTTTGCCTCCCCCCCCCCCCGAAAAAACTTGAAATGACGTCCCTGTATTTATGAGGTAAATTATAAGTTTGTATGCCTAGTTATTCAATAACATTTCAGCACATTTATAACGTTTAACATTCATTTACTATTACTTCTATAAAATCTTCATGACTTTGTACGAGTCAATATTTGTTTTCTCCTACAAATGTCACTTCAACCAATAATACCACGTTTAAACTTTGAAAAAGAAACTAGTTTCAATATGAAACAAAATTTCAAAAATAAATAAACAAATCTCTTTTCTTTTTTCAGCTTATTAAAAGAAAAAACAGACAGAAATAATAAAACACCTCTAGCATTTTTAAGTACTTCACATGATTGTTTTTCCTTCAACTATAGTTAGTATAATTGTTTTATTGAAAAACACTGTATAGAAAATTTGGCACATTTATTGCTTAGAGCACAAGTCTTACATATCTCAAAATGTGGCTTTTTTTTAAGTAAAAATCTATTGATAAGCTTTCTGTGCACGTTATTGATGAAAGTTTAAGGGTTTATAAAAACCAAGATTTTACTATGTAAGAATTTGGTCATCATAAAAACATCGCACATCTTAAAACACATTAAGAAAAAATTGAAAACAGAGAATTATCATAACAAAAAAACAATTAGAAAAACTCAGTTACACATATTAAATCAAAAAACAAATACATTTTGTGAAAATAAATTAAGCACACTCAATACAACAAAGTTTGAATGCATGCATAAAACAAATTTAACCACTTAACTGCCTTACTTGAGCATCATTCCGGTCCTGCGAAAGGTTTTCTTACTTGATTTATCAAATTGTTACAATAATTCCATAATTCCACTAATTTGCCATGGTTTTGAATTTTTTACAGTTTTTGGTGTTAATACAGATAGTTTTGCAGTCTGGGTTTTACTTTTTTTTTTCATTTATGTAAGAAAAGGAATGGATATTGTTTGCAAGCATTCCAAACTCAAATTTTTAAATGCAATACTAAGTAGTAAAACGTGCATGCTCTAAATGATGTGAATCCATATAAAATATTCTTTCCAAATCATCTAGTTGTTAAGTTGGGTGGGGGGGGGGGGAGTAAAAGTGAAGAATGCAATGCTTCACTGTATGTTGTTGACTGTATATTGAATATGATGTAATTGAGTTGAATACAAAATCATCTTCAGAAATATGCTTACTTTTTGACACAAACCACAAAGAAAAAAAAACAGTTAAGTGGTTAATAGGAACTTATGAAGAAAATCAAGAACATATAAATATTTTTATCAAAATATAAGTATTTCTCAGTGACTTCATTCAAGTTTTGGAAAATGAAATCTTCAAAGGGGAAATCATTTTTCAACTGATCATATACAAAACTCACGTATTACATGAAAACCTTCCTGAGAAAGAAATTTGAAAAAAAAAAAGAAAAATTACATGTCTTAAATGCAAAATCCATTTAAAAGACAGCAAAAAAAAAAGTTTAATTCAAGTTTACTAATGAATGAATTGTTCACATATATTCATTCATACATCAAAATACATGAAGTGTTATCACATTAAGAAATATATCACTTTGCTTATATAAAAACCGTGACAATGAAGTAGAGTGATGATATCGAATATAATAAATTAAGTATAATATTTGTACTAAACAAAAGAAAACATTCAAACAATAAATAAATTAAAATGCTGCAACTTATCTTTTGAAAATAAAACTAATCTATTTAATTGGCATGCTTATTTATAACAAATATTTGTATACATATATATATCTATATAAATATGTTTATTTTTTTTACTACAAATTTCTTTATTTCTAAAAAACATTACAAAAATGTTCTGATCTTCTGTAGCAAAAGACGTCAATTTTCCCCGAGGAAAAATAATCATATTTGAGTATATTTTAAACAAAATCGTGTATAAATACTATATAAGAGATTGCACTCCTTTTATAAATAGATCTTTTAGAAACTCTATTGATTTCTATTACTGAATTAATATGTTCCAGAACGGAAAAAAAAAAAAACTTTTTTGAACACCTTTTGATGCAGAAGGAAGACTTCTTTCCCTTTGAATCGAGTACAGCTAATTGGTAAAATATGATCATTGCATATGACAATCATTCAAAGTAATAATGTGTATTTCCATGAGAAAGTGTGAAAACACGAAAGAAAACTTAAATCTGTATGTAGGTTAAAATATTTAACTAGCAATGAATATTATATCCAAGTTCAGCAGTTTATTTATTTCTTTTATAATTTTACTAGCTACTAACTGTACAAAAGTAAGCTGTTTAAGAAATTAATGTCATGTGACATATTTGGCACCTGTAGTAAAGGATATTTAAATTTTTCTATTTCGCATATGTTTTCCGAGGATAAAACTCGAATATAAGTTTTCTAAGATATGTATTTTTTTAATTCTATGTAAAAAATCTTAAGAAATAAAAATATCAGTAATGAAATAGAAAGTTGTCTTTATCAGAAATATAGAAACTCTTAACATTAAGCATTAATTGAATAAAAGCTCAGTTAAAGCTGTTAACATTTGATGGACAGCTTGTTTATTGTCCCTATTTTTGGCATTTTTTGGTGATTATTTTTGAAACATATATTGTTATAGATTGCTGTTGATTAAGCAAACCAACTATTCAACTTCAGGCTGTGCTGTGCTATGGCTAAATAAAAATCCAAGCAAACATATAAATCTGTGAGACCCATCAGAATGGAATACATAATTTTATATAGCCTCTAAGTTAGGCAATCATTTTCCAACACGGAGCACATACATCATCTCATTGAATGAGATGATTAAGACAATGTAAATCATACATTGTTATCAGCACTCTTAGAAGAAATGAAATTGAACAGCTGATCACATTTCAAATGTTAAATACAAACATAAGCTATACTTTGAGATACAAAATTGCATGATTTTCCATACATTCAAAGTCAAAGATGTAACACTTATGCACTTAGGACATTACAGGAATGACATGAATCTGAATATACAACAAAAAAGTAAGTACATTTCCCAAGCAAATTTAAAAAAAAAAGACAAACAGTAAACATTTAAATAAACTTTAAGTACATCAGAGTCGAAATTTGTTCCAGATATAACTTCAAATAAATATTCCTAACACTTTACACACAACAGCATAATACTCAGATGTTACTTGGCATTATATTTTTTGTTTTATGTCAAACAATTACTCCAACTTTAATGACTTTGAGGATAAATCATCAAAAGTATTATGTTCTGTCTTCTGATCACTTGATGGATTCATACTGGAAGAAGTATGGTCATTTTCCATTTTGCAGCTTTCTTTTGTTTTCAGTTGATTCAGAAGCTTAGGGCTTAAAAAAAATTTCCAAAATGTCCAGATACCTACAGCAAAAAATGCTAACACCCAAAAATAGGCAACATGTGTAGGAAGAGGCTTTGTAATAGTCTCATAATCAAACTTAGCTATGACTAGAAACTCTGTAAAAATGATTGCGATCATAACCCAAGACTGTCTTCCGAATGTCTTACAATTCCTATAATGAAAAAGAATAAGTATTTTTCAAAATAGTGAAGTAAATGTAGGTAAATAGAAATTCAGGTTTAAAAAATATTGATTATCTAAACAAAAATTAATAAGTTAAATTATCCTTCTGTAACTTGGTATTGTTTGACATGAAACTTTCAATGCTTATAGTATTTTAGTTGTATAAGATTCTGATATCATTTTGTTCAAAGTTTTATCAATATTTCTAGAGATAATAATCTTTCAAGAGAAGGGGGACTTTTTTGTGCACTTCGGAAATTTAATGCTCCTTCACATTAATAACCAGTACGCACTGTTTCGAAGATAATGTGTTATATTTCATTTGTGTTAAATTTAATGATTCAAACATTTTTGTTCTTCTCAAATTGGTAATTAGCACATGAAGTTTAAGTAAACTATCACAAAAAAACCAATAAATAACCATATTATCATTTGAAAATTAAAATATATTTATTTTGGTATAGTAAGAAATAACAAGAACAAATAATTTTAGTTCTTTAAGAAGTTTAGCTTTCAAATTATCTAAATGAAATTAAAAAAAAAAATAATAGCAATGTACTTTTTTCAATTCATATTAGAAACGAACAGATTTAGAACAGTAATCCCTAAAATATGAATAAGCTGTTCAACTGAATTGAACTGTACATAAAAATTTTAAAAAAGGGCTTGAAAAAAAACTAGCAAAATCGTAAGAAAAATATATAGTGTGTTTCGAAATGATAGGTCCACCAGTAAAAACGAAAGTTATGCTGGTAAAAAAGGATGTGTTGTGTACAAAGTACTATTTTATAAACTACATTACTTCATTCAATGCAAAATAGCTCATAAAGAATTTGCAAATTATAGGAATAATGAGAGAAACTAAAATTAGATGAAACAGCTGTTTCAAAAAGATAGGTCCACTGAACCAAGCATCAAATAAATGTTGAATAAAAAAGAAATTTTCTGATTTTTTTTCTGAATAAGCTCATAAATCCTATTTGGCATTGTTTCTACAAGTTCTTGCAAACAATTTGTCCCGATTTTTGACCATTCAGAGGAAATAGCCCTTTTTAAGTCTGCAGTACTATTGTACCACCTTCCGCCTGCATACACCGCTCTTGCGAGAAAAGCTCACATGTTTTCTACTGCATTCAGGTCGGGGCTGCAAGGTGGCTAATCGATAATATGTACAACATTATCCAGAAACCATTCAAAAGTGAACTTTGCAACGTGCAGAGAAGCATTGTTCGTTTGGAGCATGAAGAATAGGCCGCCAATGGGTTCTGACTGCAGAAGAAAATATAGTTCAAACATCTTGTTGTAGCCAGCAGCATTCAAACGATTGTCTACAAATGCTATATCAATTTTTCATGTCCCTCTGAATCGGGCACACTCCATAACGGAACCACCAGCAGCTTGCCTCTTCGAGAATATCTGTCTATCGTTACGCAGATCGTGCCAGTAATAATGCCAACCATCTGGACCATCCAGGTTGAATTTCTTTTTATCACTGTATATCACACGATGCCTATCTTGTTTCCAGGACATCACTTTCTGCGCGAATTTCAATCTCTTTTCTTTGTGCGCTTTAGTCAATTTCGGAGTCGCTTTCCTTTTCCCGTAAACTAAATTGCCGAACTTCTTTACCGCTCTGTGGACTGTAGATTTTGATATTGAAGGGTTTAGTTGTTTGGCCAAAGTGGATATGCTCATTATTTCCAGATTTTAGGTTCCTTACAATAGTGCTTCGTTGTTGAGGTGTCACTTTTGATGAGCGGCCAGATGATTTTTTACTGCTATACGCATTTCTAAATAGCAAAAAATTGTTTGCAACACTTTGTGATCTGTTTAAAAGCTTACCTATTTCTCTATTCGATTTTCCAGACTGTTTAAATGCATCAATTTCCCCCTGCTCAAACAGCGAAATATTGCAACGACAACCCATTTTGTTTGACTACAAAGTGCTGTTCAAGTCTGCTTAAATACCTCAACAGCAACAAGCATAATCCCGTAGTAAGACTAAGCAACGATACTTATGCAAATTTTTGGAAATAAACGTGGTTGGGGCAAAATTTCTGAAGGCGGACCTATCTTTTTGAAACAGTCTGAAAATGAAAATTTGCATCAATTTAGAAGAAATGATTTATTTTTAAGGAATTTTCATCAAACATAGTTATAACAATTACAGATATATAATCACTATCAAAAAAAGTGACTCTTATTCTCAATTAAGAGTCAAAATTTTGAAAAATAAGGGTGGACCCATCATTTCGAGACGCACTGTATATGGGTGATTTTCCAAAATCCGAACAATATGATGTCCCCGTAGGACAGCACAAAAATTATTTGACCTAGAAAGTTTTTTTATTTTTTTAATTGTTAGAAATACTTATTCTGATGTTATTCAGTTCATATTAAAGCAATTTTTCATTTATTTTTTTCTACAAAAATTTTTGAATAGCCAAAAAGTCACCTTTTTTGCATGTCCCACACTGTTTCTAAAATGTAAATAAATTATTTTAAAATTTTACGTGAACATTGCACAAATTCCACTTGTAGTGTTGAATTAAGTATAGTTATGAGTGTAATATAAAGTTGTTTTAGCTTATTTAAATGACTATATAATCAGGTAGATCATTTTGAAGTTTTTTCCCAGATTGCTCTTTTGGCCTGCAAATTGGTTCAATTATTAAAGGCAAAAAGAAGGAATTTTGAATCTGCAGTACTATAACACTGTTTATTCTCAACACTTCTTTGGACTCAGAGTATTTTGTCGATAGAATGTGTCTGCTGTTCGTATTATTATTCCTTAGTTCAAAATAAGGTATGTAACATTAAAGATGTCCCTCTCCTGGCCAACATTTCTGTTCTAAATAAAATAAAAATAATAATTCTGCCTCCAGTGTGTAATTGAGTTAAGAGGATAAAAGAGAAAAATACCATTATTTACCTTCTATATAATTTCGGGAAGAAATATCAGCCTTTTTTGATTAAAATGTCCCTCTCCTGGTGCAAAAAAAAAAAAAAAAAATGTCACTCTAGCATTACTTTTAAAGCACTGGTAAAACATCCGGTAGAATGGATGGATTTATTTACCAAACATTAATTAAAAATATTAAAAAGGAGTCATTTATTAAAAAAAGTATTCATTTAGAAAAATTTGAACTTTATTTTATGATTGTAAA
Source organism: Uloborus plumipes (assembly GCA_038373865.1). Taxonomy (NCBI): domain Eukaryota; kingdom Metazoa; phylum Arthropoda; class Arachnida; order Araneae; family Uloboridae; genus Uloborus; species Uloborus plumipes. Next base: position 84,001 of record JAXGGA010000353.1, on the reverse strand, counting down.
TCTCTTTCTTCACATAAATATTAAATTTGTCGAATGCTGCATCTCTTAAAACAGTGTTCGTTTAAGGTGGTTGTAAATTAGCTTTGTTTGTCAACAATAAACATAGTTTTTCTTTCATGTTGAAGTTATTTCTTTGTTATTGTAGTAAAATTTCTGATAATCCTTAATAAAATTCATTTGTTTGCTCACTTAGTGCTTCTTGTCACTCTCTCGGTTTGAAAAAATTGACCCCCCCTTTTTTGGGGTGTAGCATACTTAAAGTGAGTTCCATCTATTTTTCTCTTAATAAGCTCCTAACATAGAGTAAGTATGATTTTTTAAAGATTTTTTTAAGCATTTTTATTTTTATAGAGTTTGTGAGTCGAAAATGCTAGGTTTTTGGAGAATCACCCATATGTGTATACAAACATTGTATCAATTATGTCGTCATACATAGAAAATTGCGTATGTTAAAAGATGTCTTCACCATTTGTTATTGTTTTTCTGCTAATTATACATTAGGAAATGAAATCAATATAACTAGTTTAATTAGGCTCCATTTACACTACTGGAACTGACAGTAAATATTTACTTGAAGAAAAAAAATGTATGAAAATCCTCCAGATAAAAGTTTTGGTCAATTGAGTTTCATCACAACATTTCACATTTTTAAGCATTGATAAATGGTATCCGACATAACTTTGAAATGTATTGCCGATAAAGTCAAAATTTTTAACAGTATGGTCTTAATTGTTTTTCTTGTGTCACATCCACACCAATAGAAGATACAATACATAATTCTAAAAAAATAAATGCATCTGAGTGAATGAATTTAAATTAACTTAGTAAAAATCATGATTTCAATCACTTGGATCTTTAAAAAAATTCATAATAAAAATGAAATTTTTTCTTTTTTGCAATAAGTATACTTTTGATTAAAAAAAAAGAATTTTATGAAACTTAAACTTGATATTTATATGAAAGAAAACAAAGAGCAATTATATTTGTAAAAAATGATCTTTTAACGTGAAGTTCCTGACTGACCAGATTTATAGCTCTTTAGATTAACTTAATCGCAAGCTTTATGCTAAATTTCAATGCCAGAAAACTGGAGAAAATATTTTCAATTTGATTTTCTGAAGTTAAAAAAAAGTTACACTCAACAGAAACGGAATGCATTGTAAATTAGTATTTGAAATGTAAATACAGTTTTGAGAATACGGAAGGAACATATTAATGCAAAATTCCACTAAAATGCTTTAACAAAAGCTCAATCTAAAAAAAATTAGAATCAATCATTAAATATGTATAGTGAAATTTTGTAGCAGATAAGAAAATTAAAAAAAAAAAAAAAAAAAGGTTTCTACTTGCTAGAAAAGAAAAGGTTTTTAGTTGCTTCACAACATAAAACTTTTTGAAAGATTTCTTTTATACTTACGGGTCATCCAAGAACTGAAAATATTCTCTGGCTGAAACTGCTCCAGCAAACACCATTAATACCAAACGCAGTACATTCAGAAAATGAGGAGGTTCCAACCACAACACAAATTTTAAATAAAATGTGTTTAATTCCAAGAGTAATGACTGAAAAGACATGTACACATGTCACAGAATTAATATTATGAGCATCAAGAACACAAAATAACTAGATTTTCAATAATAATAATATAGCCACATAAAAGTTTTATTAGTTAGTACAAGTACTGCTGTACTGCTTTTTTTTTTTTGCATTATTATGCTAAGCTGCAAGTAACTAGGATCAGTCATTGCAGATTTATACTAACTAGTATATTATTTATACAAAAAGCTTTTATACACCAATCTATAAGATTTCATATCTATAAGAGACATCAACTGACAAGTTTAAAGCTTCAAAACAATGAAATAAATATTTCATATTAGTTAGAACAAAAGGCGTAATTTCTTTCCATTCTAGCCTTTTCGCATTTCTTAGTAAATCAATAAATGTTCAACTAAATGGTTGCATATCATCATATAGAGCATTTTTTAAAGGTATTTTTATGAGACGGCCATAACTACTTCAATAATTCATACAACCTTTCACCACTTTTGCAGAAAAAAAAACAGACAACTCACATTGTGGCAGTTTTTCCAAAAAACAGATTTATTGTTTTCTATGAAATATGACTTTAATGTATAGAATCCATCGAGAGAGGCCTTATTAGCTTGGTTGGTTTACATGTCATACAAGTAACATGAATGCTTCCCATCAGTCAACTAGCATACATTAATTCTCAAAGGTGTATTTTTATGAAAATGCCATAACTCACTTAGTATTTTATCTAACTTCAGGATAAAGGCATAATTTTAAAGATCTTCTTTTTATTGCTTTGGTAAAAAATGAGGGCAATTCACATTTTAGTTGTTTCTTTTTGCTATATTGCATTAAAATCAGAAAACAAAACATTTACTTTAACATATTAAATCTTAACATCATATATTATTTCTCAAAGGCCTCTTTTCTTTGGAGGTGGGGTGGGGGGTGACAAAACCTTCTTAATATTTTATCAACCCTAATAAAATGAGGCATTTTTCCCCGCAGATAAAAAATACAAAGAAAAAATTAACACTTTGATTTTTTTTTCTTCCAAAAAATTACTTAAAAAAGATTTTTGAATTACCACTGTCGAGAGTGAATGTTTTACACAGGTCAGTAAGTAAAAATTTAATTTAGACCTTTTTCAATTGCAGTCAGGTCTCTCTTTCTCTTTCATTCTTTTTTTTTTCTAGATAAACTCCCAGTTTGAAAAATAAAACCAAGTTCAAAATAGTTTTTCTCAGTGGATGATATATTGTGCATAGAGATAATGCAGCAATTCTTCACTACAATAAAATTCACTAAATTGAAAAGAGGAACAGATCTGCAGTTTAAAAGAAAGTTAGAACTTAAATGCAAAAAGAAAAGTAAAATCTATGATAAAAACAACTCACCATAAATATGATACCAAGGACACAAAACCATCTAGTGAATGATGATGTAGGTTTCCAATCAAATTCAATCCAGCTATATGGCCCAAACTGAGCAGCAATTCTTTGCAGCTTTCCTTTGTAAGTAGGAATATTCCAAAGTCCTCTCCAATGATATGGTTTCATAGAAAGATATTTTAGCGTAACTGTTCCTAAGTATATTCCAAGGCCATTGCATATCAAAGCATCCATTATCCACTACAGATTAAAAAAAAAAAAATCATGCTTATAAATACCAAACTTTTGCAATTACAGCAGTAGAATAATATGGGCAGATTTCATCAGATTCATTTTCTGAAAACGTTATATACTGAAATACACATTGAAAGGGGGAAAGTTGTTTAGCATTACCCTACAAAAAGTAATCTTCAAATGCATTTTAACAGCAGCATATTATTGTGATATTTTTTTTGTATTATCTGTGTTATTTGGTATAAAAATAGCGATGAAAAGGGTAATGTTTACAAGTTTTTTTTTGGTGTTAACATTCAAGTTTTTAACTCAATGCATTGCCACTTTCAGAGAACTTGATTAACTACAGCAGAAACAATGCCATTGCAAAAGCATTTATTATTTGATGAAATATAAACATTTTTAGTAAATAATGTTTAACTATAAAAGCACCAGCATTAACAACAAATTTGCTTCTTGGACTATTAGGGGAGACTGGGGATAGTTGATACGTCTCTTTGTTGGAGCTTATAACTTTTTTTCAAATCAATAGAACTAAACAAATTTCACTTAATATATTTAGAAGTCATTTTCCTATCAAAATGCTAGACCATTTTAAAATTTTATTTATAATAATGAAACATTTTAAAGAAAAACCAGTATTGAGAAAAAGGAAAGGAGACTTGATCCTGGAGAGAAAAGTGTCCTTATAAGTGTTTTAAATACGAGTCAATTGATTCTTACTACAAAGCGTTTCTAATTTAGTCATTAAAAAAAATGCTAGTGTCAAATTAAAACATGAAACCAAAAAAAACAATATCAATAAAAATACAAGGCTCAGAATAATTTTGTAAAAGTAAAACATCCAATAAGCTTGATAGTAGATTTAAAAATTGATGTGGGAAGTTTTTTATAATGCGGTAATGTAACATTTCTCACAAGCCAGCTTTTTTGAAAGCTTTTGTTATTGATAGGGAATTTACTTTGTAACTCAAAGACATTTCTATCACAAAGTACATAAAATAAATAACATGCACCTATGCGTATAATTATACTAAAGCACACATGTTTTGGAACCAAATCTCCTTGTCTTGAAAATATCAAGTATCTTCAAGTGTAGTTTTCAAACATATTTCAAAATTACAGCAAAAAAAAAGGCTACAAGTTGGTAATTCTTGCATTGTCAACATCTTTTGGAATGTTCTATCATATCATATATGAATAATGTAGTACTACTAAAATTAAAAACCAATGTGTTTTTTTTTGCACCAAACTAGCAGTTTACTGCATACATGTGTTTTGGCATTGCAATTAATATCTTTTTCAATGCAAAGAATGTGAGCTTTTGGATGAAAAGATTTTTATCCAAAAGATTTTTAAAAGCTCTTTTGTCCCTCCATCTTGTAACTCTTTTGAGCTAGCATACATAAAATTGCAATTACTGATCATAATTATAAGAAAATTCTCTTTTATTTTCACTTTTTTACCAAAAGTAACAAGTTTGATTGGCAGTATTTTTCTGAGTTTTCATAGCAATTCCTTCGATGTATTCTAAAAACCGCTTTATACAGTTGGCTTATAAATAAAGGGAAACTTTGTTACTATTTAGGTACATAAAATTAAACATCATTAAGTTTAACCCCTTCCTGGCTCATTTTATTTCGGGATTACAGATCAAAAAATGTCAATTTTTTTAATGCTTATTTTCATACATACATATCTTTTTAAACATAATAGCATCATTCGCATGCAACATTTCCTAAAAATAAATGTAAAAATATCTATTTAAATAAATGAGTAATAAATGAGTATTTACCTGTAAAGTTGGTTTTCTGTATGGCCGAAATCATTATACTTTGGAGTTGACACCTACTCTTATCTTAAATCTACAGCTCAAAACACTGTATAGTGCTGCCATTTAGTAGCAACAATAGTAAATAAAAGCATCCAAAACCATAAAAGGGACATGTGAAATAATTCGGGAAAGACTGGTTGTGCAGTGTTAATTTTCACAGTGCCCGAGCTACACTCGAGATGAGCCAGAATGGAACATTTCGCTTGCTTGAGTCCAGCTCGGGAAAAGCCGGGAAGAGGTTAATAAACATATTTCATCAAGTGTTAAATATGTTGACATTGCAGCAAATATTAGTTCTACTGAAATTTATTGATTTTTTCCCGAAAATGGCATTACAGTGGGCTACAAAAAAACCGAATGTTAGGAACGAAAACTAGAAAAATAATTTTGAGTTTTTTTAGAGCAGCTTTTATGTTTCTAGAAATACTTATATTTTCTTATACAAATTAACATAGATCATAAAAGTATCATAATCATAATTAAAATGCATTTTAAGCATTAGTTTTACAGGACTGTACACATTATTTTTTATTTAATTTGTTGTTATAACCCTATTTTATTCAGGACAAACTTTTGGCTGAAATACCATGAGGCGTTCTTTACAAGGCAGAAGTCTGAGGGTAAATCGCTAACTATTTTTTAGATACTGAATGTCTGATCTCTAAAGCAGTGATGTCATTGTGATGGCAATATGGTGTATAAACACAAAGTAAATTCTTTCTTTTGTTTGTTACTTTTCTTTTTATCTTTTGCTATTTGAACTGCATTGTGACATCAAAAATTCAATTGATATTTTTGTACAAATTAAAACTAATATATTTATGTCAGTATAATTACTTTTATCTTGCTTATCTCAAACAATATATTACTTTCTGCTCTTTTTACAAGGCCCTTTTCATTACTTTTTCAGTAAATTTTATCAAATTTATAAAAAAGTTAGCAACATACAGCAGAAACGTTATATGAAAATTTTAAATAAAAGCACTGAATACTTGAGAAAATAGGGGCACATAAATTAATTTTTAGTACACATGTGCAATAAAGATAGCAATTTTTACCTTTTATAATTTTAGAGACGTATGTGAACAGAAAACTTTGGGTGCAGTCAGTTATATTATCTATCAATAATTATTTTTATTAGAAAATAGAAAACTTCAAAACTAGTGATAACTGAAGGCTAAAGAAAGGCTAATAATATATTTTTTTTTCATATTAATGTTTTTACAGTAAAGAATTTATTTCATAATTAAGATTGCAATATCTTTTAAGGGTTTTGATGAGATACCTGACTAATCAGGCTTTGGTATGAAACAGGAGCTAAAAACTAAAAAAACAGAAAATATATATACAGAGAACAAGTAGGGGAGGGGGGAACACCTAATCATAGTATACTTTGCTAAGATTACTTGAATTAAAAAATTTTGAAAAAATTTCAAATGATGGTACTACCCTTTGTACCTCTTTGCAAAACTTAATGCAATGAATAATTTTCCCTCTCTGTGGTAACTTTCTTTGTTTTAGCAGATGTTGTATATAGTTTTTTCACTGTCTCCTTTACACAAAAACGAATTTTAAACTAACGAACAACCTAAACCTAATTATTTCAAACCATTGCATGAACATTGAAGTAAATTTATAGGGTTTTTTTTTTTTTTTTTGTATTGAATTACGAAATCTTTATTTCTGAAACTTAGTCCTAAAGGATCTTGAGAAAACAACATCTGGGGAAGATATGAAGAGTTCATATGTGCCTCTTATAATATTAATATCTGTACATGATATCATCAGTAGTCAAAAAGAAAAAAAAAGAAAAGTGCATACATTTACAATTACTGTTTTTCAATTTATAAATGCATTGTTAATTTTTTTTTAAGATTATCGTAACTAAATAGTTAGTAAACAATTAAGTGCTATAGAACCATTACAGCAAATAAAAAGATGCAAAATATTTTGATTTATTTAAAAGCTGAAAAAAAAAAAAAGCTGTTACCACGTGCAAACTTCCTTATTTCTTTCTCAAATTCCATGATTTACCCCTCATTTTAAAGCTTACTCTGCCGGGTATATGCGAAAAAAAGATCCACTATCAAAATATTGTTTTTTTTTTAAATTTTTTTGTGTCAAAAAACCTTTCTTCTGTTTTTTATTACACATTACTTCAATAAGTAGCATTCAAACACTAAGACGCATTGCCGTGGTTAGATAGAGCATTGCTCTAGAAACACAAAGATCATAAGCTTGATCCTGCAATGGATTTTGTTGCTTTTGATTGCCCTTTTTTAACGATTAATTTTGATCTTAATTTCCAAGAATATATCATCTAAATTCATTGTAGGATTTTAAATAACAGTTGTACTGTTACATTAAAACCAGAGAAGAGAATATTTATTTCAACATATTAATTTAGTAATAAAAAAGAACCTTTTCTCAAAGGCGCTGTTTCTATTGTTGTATCTTAATATTTCATAAAACTTCAAAAGTAAGGCATCATATTATTTTATTTTAAAACAGCAATAAATAACAATTCCTTTTGTGTCTGTTTTTTTATAAAATTACCGTTAAAACAAAAATCGAATTTTCAAACTAATGCTGTCAAGCGTAAATGCTTCATGTGGGTCAGCTAATAGACATTCAGTTTCAGTTCACCAGCTCACTTGCAAAAACTCCTCCAGAAAGGACAGGAACTAGAACAGGAACTCCTCCAGAAAGGACTAGTTTTGTTTATGCTGAGAACCATTTTTTCTCAAAAATGTAACAGTGTGTTTAACACTGCATTTGCAAATTATCTGCATAACTTCACAACGTATGACTGATTTCTAAACTCATGCAGATACAATGGAAAAAAAAAATTATATAAAAATAAGCAAATCAGGAAAGTAGCAACTACAACTTAACATAATCAATATGTGATTTTTTTGTAGTTAAACACTGATAATTAAAGCTACTGACATTTGATTTACATTTAGATAAATGAGAAAACACAATAAGGAAATTCATTGATATCAAGTATGAATTTAGAGTTACACAATCAAGGATTTTCATTGAAATTACAGGTGCTTTTTAAACGAGGTAGTTTAGGTTGCATTTTTATAATTATTTTTTACAATTGTAACAAGATGGAGAACAAAAAAGGTTTCAATGGGGTAGTCTGGGATTTTAGTTTTGAACTACAAACCAGATACAAGGGCCAATTCAGGTTTTTATTTTATTACTACCTATTTTTGTGAAAATTAAATATTAGTAATTTCACTATGCTTCATATCGTGCACAATTCATGAAAATATCAGAAAAACTGCGAACCAGAAACAGATGCTAAAAGATGGCTGCAATCATCACTCACAAAACGTCACAATGAGCCAAAATCTCAAAGCCTATTTTCCAGATGCTAACAAAAAACTGACAAAAAAAGGGCAAAAACACCACAAAAAAGTCATATTAATCAATTTAACCTACTATTTCATGAATAAATTTTGTTTTAAGATGGACAATATCTTTCATTTTCATGAAGATGCCTTCGGTAACACTATTTTTTGAATTTACCAATATTGCAAATATAATTTTCATAAAATTGTTTATGATAAATGGCAGTAAAATCAGCCAGTATTCGACCTTGAAAATAAAACTGTGCGAAAAATAGTAAATATTTTGCTATTAAAAAAAAAGGAAGAAAAATTTAAATGAATTTATTTTTTTGAAATTTTTTGCGAATTTGTCATGGGCCACTCTAACAAGCTCCGCGGGCCATAGGTTGTGCATTTCTGATTGAGGAAATTCTTCACATCTTGCAACAGTTCATTGCAATAATGTGTTGTTAGTCTTTCATAAAAAAAATGATAAAACAGGGCGCAAAAAATATTTCAGTATCTCGAGAATGACTTTACAGGGAAAATATATTTCCGGGTTTTTAAAAATTTAATACTATTTCCTATGGCAAACACCTAAAAACCATAAAGTGTTGGTTCCAATGTTTAATAAAGGAAATAAATTAAAAGCAACGTTAAATAAGCATATCAAAATGTATCTTTTAAATGAAGCATACTCGCAAACATTATCAGATTTTAATTTTTTTCTGGCACAAATGCAGCTAAGAATAATAGCTCATTTCAAAACTTTCTTTGTTTCTAGAACAGATAAATATTGTATCATAATTGTTTTACTAATTAAAATTTGAAATTCAGATTATTAAATATCAGTGTCTTCCTAGACATTACAAAGTATAGCATAAAAATTGACTTACATGATCCCACCAACATTCACTGAAGTTTGGCAGCTGATGTTCTAAAGTATATTCAAGAATTTCAAAGATGATACTCATCACTGTACAAATCCACCAATCTCTTAACATCAACGTCTACAAAATAAAACATATGCTTGCAATGAGATTGCTTCAGAAGAATGAAAAAAAAAACTTCCAAATGGCTTGCAATTATAACGTTAACTAATACTGTCAGTGCCAATAAAAGATCATTCATATAAAGATCCATTTCTTTAGTCCTAGCTTGTTGAATAGGAATTTCATGGTGAAAGTTATTGGGTATATGGCCAGGTCTTAAATACTGTAATTGCTTATAAGATTATATGTAAAAGAGCAGTTGAAAATTTTGCTCTAATATAGCAGTAAAATAGGACTGTGTAAAATAGTAAACACAAAAGTTTTTAAAAAGAATTAAACAGCAAACAGCGGTGTCCAGGCTTTCAAAAGCAAGCCTTTTTATCAATGTATGAAAAACAATTGTACATTAAATCTCAACAAACGGTCAAATGAACGAAAAATACTAGATAAAAAAGAGTACATAAACTATAAGTGGCAGGAACTGGAAAAGTACCTTCATCAGAACAATGCAAGGACATCTTTACTCAGGAGAAGTAAAAAAAAAAACTTTCTAAAGGAATCTTTCCAAACACTAGGAAAAGGGGCATGCTTGAAAATTATAAACAACTAAAGTACACTTGATGCAGTAAGATTTTCTGATGCAGTGAGATTCCTAAAAATCCAAATCATAAGTGGAAGAACAACCATGTATAATTTTGGCAGAAGAAAATTCAAAATTCTAATTATAGGACCAAAAATGGTGGACCATAAAGATATGTTTGAAATTGTGTTTTTTACACATTTTTTTTTTTTTTTCATGTTCTTTCCTACGGAACTTGAGAGCAAGTCTAGTTTGTAATAGTTACGCCAATCAACACTGGCAGGAAATACTATAAATCCCCAATCAGTTAAGATCCTGAATGAGGAGTATAAGTAGGAAAATATTCAGTTTTTCAATTTCTAAAAAAGGGACTGAAAAATTAAACTGCTGTAGGAGTTTAGCAATCTGATTACTGATTCTGGATAAGAGGGTAAAACAACAGAGTAATTATAACTTCATAGAGGCAGTGTTAGAATATTAGTATAGTCGATTTAATTAGTTTCCCGTAAATGGTATCAATTGAGAATCCCTGATCAAACCACTAGGCTTTTTATATGATTCAATTTTGAGGAAAGCAAATAATTGAAACAAATTAATAATACTCAGCAAATAAAAGTTCTGAAAGCAGCCCAATTCACTTTTGTCTGACTAGCTTCAGATGATTTTAGTGCCACACTGATTCAGTTCAAAGAAATTACAATGGTACATGATATTTTGACCAAGAAAAGTAAGTTCTTCACTAACATAAGGGATAGGTTTTTGCCTTCCTCTCCTAATTTTTGAAAAAAGAGAGTACATACACTTGAATACTGCAGCAAATGAACAAGTCTATAATCTTAACTTTTGAACATGATTCAAACAAAAAAAGTAAAGATGAGTAACATATGATGGAAAACTACATTGAGGTTTGACATACATTTTGAAAAATAAAACAAAGGCTATTTTCGTTGTAGACAACAGAACCTATTCAAAGTGTGGCAACAGTCCATTTAACTTTTCGTCTACGGGAATTTTGATCCAGTATTCAGTGTTAATAGTGCTAAAAAAATAAGTTTTATTTAATAATAACTGATAGTTATATATACATAATGAATATGCGTAGGGTCTTCTTTGGCTTGGTATTGCTTGCAAATTCTGAGAAAAGAGATGGAAAAAGAAACAAAGGACTTTCACTTATTTTATTATAAGGAGCTAAGAAGCTTTAAATCAAAAAAATACTCGCTCCAAATGAGTCATTCATAATTCTGTTGTTAGTAGTAGTGTACATAGGCTTAGGAGAGCCCTCCCTCCCCACAAGATCTGCAAGCGTGCCCCTACCCCGTACTATACTATTACAAAAAAATTCGTAACTAACTCATAGTGTTATTTTTCCAGATTGTGTGCCCTAAAAAACCTCCCCCCCCCCGATGGGGCACTATTTACGTGGCGTATTGTGGCATATACGGTTACATGGTTTCTAAGTAAAAACTTTCAAAAGACTTCTTTCTTGAAAAGAAAGTTTTTGTGCCAAAAGGATACAAGAATTAATGTACGGCAGAGAACCAGATTTTCGTCTGCTACAATACCCTCAGTGGAAGGTCAACACCAGCAGTGACGTCACATAAATAGGGTCCATTTAATTACGCTGCAGTAACATACATAGCAATATGTATGCAAGATTATGTCATAATTTCTTATTGAACTTATTAATTTCAATTTATTAAACTCAATATAAAACATAAGTTAATACACTGATATTTTTCAATGAATTAAAGTTTACAATGAATTATACAACAAAAAATGATTGAGACAATGCAGAGAAATGCTAATCAACCACACAAAGCTTAAGTGATATGAGAAATTGCACCGAAGGTTGGAAAGAAAATAACACATGAACACATAAGATGAACAACTTTTTATGCGATGTTAAAGAAAAATGTTACAATACAATTAGATGCTTTGTTCCAGTTTTAGCAGTTGAATGGTTTTAATAAATGTTTAATGGTGTTCATGTTTTAAACTGAAAAACATGTTTAATGACTTAATTGTTGACTATCAATTGCAACAAAACTCGATAATGTTTATGTATTGACAAATGCTAACAAGGTGCGTTCTAAAACAATGTAACCACATTCATAGAAAATAATTTATTGAATATATTCGCACAAAGAACCAAAAACAGAGGTGCCAACCTTCTGGAAAAAAAAACAGAAGGTCTGGTCAATGCTTCAAGGAGAAAAATATTTTAAGCAATGATATAGAGTGTACAAAAAACAATGCTAGAAAAGTATTTCTAGTTCAAAATAGACTAATATAATGTTAAAATTTTGTAAATAGTTATTCTTTTTATGTTTTGTGCTTTATTTGTCATAATCTTGTTAAATTTGGCCCTAATTCCATTTATTTTTACATTAAAAGGATTGCTGTTTTTGCAACCTTACCTGTACGTTGATTTGACTGTGCCATGCATTATTTATCATTGTTTGGGATTTCTATAGGATTGACGAGAAATTTAAGAGATGTCGTCAAGTTGGCATAATTTTTTGGTGTCAAATTTTCCGAAAAATTGAAAATGTTGACGAGCTTTGCAATATTTTAAACTTAGCCTGTAATTAGTTTCCTGAAATGAAGGGACACCCAAGAATAGAATAAAAAACTGAACAATTAAATACTTAAATATACAATCGGGCGAATAGAGCAAAAAACAGGAGTCTCTCCCGTGAAAAACGGGAGAGTTGGCACGTCTGCAAACATTTACAAAATAGCACCCTCTTGGGCCAACACACTTCCAGAGGCAGTGTTTCTATACCTCAATGGTCTTTTAAGAAATGTCCTTCAGAGTGTATATGTTTTTAATAGATTCTCAGTTTTTCTTTTATGGCTCCTTTCAACTGAAGGGCAAACTAAACAAAAAAAGCAGCATAAGTCAGGCCAAGAATGTAGGGATGCTGAGTAATCAATGAGGTGAGTCCTGGCCAGGAAGTCGTTTACAATGAAGACGCTGTGACCTCGCACGCTGTTGTGAGTTTAGCACACACTTTTCTCATCTTCAAATTTTCTGTGACAAAGCGATAAACATTTGTGTTTGTCATGTTTAGAGATTTTGCTATCAATTGGAGGCTCAGTTGTCTGTCAGAGTTTAAACAATAGTGCACAAATGTCACATTTTTGTCAGCTCATGAAGTTAAGGCCGTCTATTGCGAGGTTCGTCGGGGATCTCTTCTCAGCCCTTCTTGTCATCAGAAAACGTGATTTGGATAAACAATCACTCCTAAAGGCCTGCTGAATTAATTAAAATATTTTGGTGGCAGATTTCTCAAGTTTAACGAATAATTCTCAAGTTTAACGTCTATTGCAAGGTTCGTCGGGGATCTCTTCTCAGTCCTTCGTGTCATCAGAAAACGTGATTTGGATAAACAATCACTCCCAAAGGCCTGCTGAATTGATGGAAATATTTTGGTGGCAGACTTCTCAAGTTTAACGAATAATTTGATAGCTTAATGTTGCTCAATCAATTGTGCCCTATTATATATACTTAAATAAGGGTTCACGGAAACATACGTCATGTCTCATTGGCAGATCACAGTCAAATGAGACCAAGCACGTTTTGAAATTAATACCCCCCTCTACCTAGACCAGCAGGCAAGAACATGATGCGCTATGCTGTTGTGTCATGAAAAAATTTGTTGCATTACTTATGGAACACACCTTGTATAAATCAGTTTTAAGGTCAACCTGCTTACTTTACTAAGTCCTGAGAAGGGACTCAATCTTAAGTTTTGACTGCATAGTAATAACAACAACAAAAATAATAACAAGACTGATAATTACTTTGATCCACCATCCAAAAAAGTGTGTAGGCACAAAAATGTCCATTTTGTCCTGAAAAAGAAAATATCTTCTGAATAAAAAAAAAATAAATAATTTGGGGGAAAGATTACTTTAAAAAACATTTGAAATAAAACATAAACACCATTAAAAAAAATTACACATACAGTAAACTCCTGATTATCCACAGAATAGGGTGGCACAGTAACCGTGGATAATTGGAAAACAGATCAAAAACAATAATATTGTATTCAATAACTAAAAGAAGTGAATGACACAACTTATACATTTGGATTATAGCTATAAATGATAACATTGAGTGAAAAAAAACATCCTTAAGAGCTAAAAACCACCTATAACATACTCGCATTTTTCTGCATGCAGTAAATCATCAGTAAAAAAAAGAAAATAAAAGTGTGAAACAACCATGGATAATCCAGAGTTCACTGTATTCATAAAAACATGTTGCAAGGTAAAAACTAACAAAATTATTAGTCGAAGATCAATAATTGAGCTTCGACTAATGCCTTTGTTAGTTTTATCTTGCAACACGTTTATAAACTATTCATAAATTTTGAATCAATATTGAAAATATTTAATTAAAATTTACTTTTTTACAAAAGAGGTAGTCTAGTGAAAAGAAAACCTGCTTTTCTATAACTCTACAAAATAAAGACTAACACAAACTGCTAAATTTAGTCAAAAATAAGGGTTGTCATTTTTGACATTTAAATTGGAAGTAAAAATAAACATGAATTATCAGATATCATTGTAATGCAATAAACACTTAACTCTCTAGAATGAAAAAGTGTTACAAATGAAATATTTGCAGTCCTTAAAATGTACACTAGTCCTAATGGCATATTCCTCAAAAACTTTTCAAGTATAAGGGTTCTTCAAATTAAAAGGTATCAAAGAATACTGTGGGCCTAAATGTGTCTCTTTATTATGTGGGTCTTTATTAAAAGTATTCAATATAGGCCTAAGCAGAACAATCCCACTGATAAACTAACCGAACGATTCCTTGTTCCCAGATTATCTGTATCCATGATCAGACCCAGTCCTTTTGCACAAGAGGTGTAAAAATAGTGGGTGCTTGAGCATCACTTTCCATTAAGAAAGGAATACTGAAATTTTAGATGAATGAGCTTTTGCATACATGTAAAAATTTGAGAATGTTTTGGTCTTTAGAAAACATAAAATAAAACTTTTTTGATCCACACAAACCATTATCCACTCTCTTAGTTTTGTATACTTAACAATTGCAGACTTTTAAAATATGATAAATCACAATTCTCATTATTTTTCGTTAAACAAAGAATTTTGGATTCATAAAACAGTGTTTTTTTTTTTTTTTACATTAAACATGTCACTAACTACTTACCCATATATTATGAAATGGATCTGAAGGACGAGACGAATCATACAAAAGACAATTTCCACCATATTTCTTTTCATACAAAGGTGTACCTAATTTTGGATCAACATGCTTTAGCAATCGTCTTGCGTCATCTGGCGTCTACAAATATATAGGTATTATATTTAAATATATGTAAGATTTCATGAACTCCTTAATTTGAAACAAATGATTTTAATGCTAGACAAAAGGTTTTTGTGCAATACTTTTTTTACAATGATTGTGTGATTCTAAGTAAAAGAAAATATTTGAAGTTCATAAACTTTCTGAATAAAAAAAAAGACCAATAAATGCATATGTAACTCGCACACACAGATACTAAGTTTACGAACATTATGTTTTATTACTTGAGAATAAGTTTATCTTTTCAAGATAAATAAAATCTCATACCGGATTAAATAAATTATACGTGCCTAAGATTTTAAATTCATTTATCTACTTCATTCCTCATTTGAAAATATTTACTTGTAATTTTTACCATATTTTTCAAACAAATAGTTTTTAAAATATCACGTTGAAGAAAGTCCGATTTCCCAAGTTAAAGCAAAAATGGCTGTTCCAAAATAAATAATTTGCAACGAAGAAATACAATATAAGTTTCTTTTGCAAAATTTAAGACAAAAAGAAAGAAACTATGTTCTTGCATCAAAAAACGCCTAAATAAGGTGGAAGAAATAAATCATTGGAACAGATGTAATAAATTTAAATTATTCTACTACATCATTCCAATAGTTTTATGCATGACACATGTGGCAAAATTTTTTTGATACCGTATTTTCAGGTAGATAAGCTGCGGCTTATACGTGCTTAAAAGCTGAATTTTAACTCCTGCGGCTTATACGATGTAGTACTTGTTTCTTTTTTTTTGGTTTGTTTTAAAGTACGTTATGTTTATTTATTGCCTAAAAAACAAAGAAAATTAGAGTCTGACATGGAAAGCCACAATTGCAACCCCCTTGAACAATTAGTTCTATTTTGAAAAGGATGATAGCATTTCTGTTTATTCAGCCCCAAAGCAGAATACTGCTAAATTTTGTAACGTACGTCGCAGAACACATATCTGAACTGCAGAACAATTCTGGTCAAATGTGAGGGAAAATTCTGAAAATTTTCTGCAGAAATTCTACAATTGCTGCTGAAGAGGCAGTTTTCTAACTAAAGATACAATTTTGCAGAAATTCAGAACAATTTCTGCAGATTTCTTCCAATTAGAAAAAAAAAAATTAAAATTTCTGCAAATTATGCTTATTAGGCAGAAAATCAAAAAGTTGATTTTTTTGTGACATTTGCAGGAACTTTAAATGTACTTCAAGCTGGACAAAATCTGCAGAATTTGCACAAAATGACATGTTTAGTAAAAATAGTACTTGCAGAAAATTATGTTTGACTACACCTGTTTTATGCCCATTAAGCGTTCTGCCTCCAAAACTTGGTCTTATTATTGGCTATGTGCTGTTATTCTAGTGAAAACATTGCTTCTAATGCAGCATCAAAGCATTCAGAGCTATTTGATGTTTGGAGGAACAGACATAGTGAATTGATTTACATTTTCTGTCAAGAGTGTGTGGCTGTAATTTTAATTTCAGGCTCTTTTCTGTAGTAAGACAGAGTACTGAACAAAAACTCCTTTCATAGTCCTGTATGAAACCGTTTTGATTTCAGGATCATATTCTTTGAAAACGGTCATGTTTCGTGTACAGTACAGTACTTAAAGTACTTCCAGAACAATTTTGATCAAATGATTTTGAGTTGCAGAACATCACAAATTATTCTGCTTTGGGGTTATTCAGCTGTTATTTTATTTTCCTAGATCCCATAAGGAAGGGGAATAATTAAGAAATAAAAAAAAAACATCAACAATAACCAACATGTCTAATAAACGAAAAACAGATAGATTAAAAGAAAAAAAAATATCCCCCTTTGCAGAGAGGATGGGAAGTAGGGTTGCGGTAGAAACCAACCAGAGTAGAACAGGGTTACTTACTATAAGTTGCAGTTATCGCGAAAACATTGCAAGGTTTTAATTAGCTATGATATTGAAACACTGTTTTCAAATCAATGTTATTAATTCTTTGTCATTGTTTTTGAACTACGTATGTCAATACGAGTATACAGTGTAGGTTCTCGCAGATTAAATTTTTAACAAAGGTTTATGCGGCTTACATGCCAATGCGGCGTATCTGATGAAATACATTTTTTCTCCCAAATTTTGTGAAGTGCGGCATATACAGTGATAGGGCCTATCTCCCTGAATATACAGTATTTTAATTTGTCTCGATCCTTCTGGGATCAGTTTTATACAAAAAAAAGGGGAAAAAATGCGTGAGAATGTGGGGCAACATCTCCACTTTTTTGTATTAAAATTCATTGCAATAAACTACATAAATAGGCATGAATTGAAAATTTAAAATATACAGCACATTTAATATATAGAACAGAGACTACAGCTCAAAAATGAATAAATTCAAACAAATACTAAACAGCTTGTAACAGCACAAAGAGATTAGTTTTGCCCTCGTTAGGAATAGAGTGTCTGAAATAGCAATAACAAAGCTTGAGCCAAAAAAGAAACTCCACACTGAAACTGTGATTACCTTCACACTAGTAGGTAAGTATACAAGGTTATTACAAAAGAAATCATCAGGTTTTAAATGAATGTAACTAAAACATGCAAAATGCCAGTAACAAAGGGAAATTTGAGAAATAACATGGGCATAATGAAATTGTATGTGCATGATTTCAGTTACTGTTCCATTTAACACACGGCCCATGAAGATGATGTACCGCTTCTTAAGTGGCCCTCAAGGTCACCTGATGTTACAGTTTAAATTTGTTTTACATGGAGATTCATAAAAGACTGCATACTAGGGTGAAGCGAAAAAAACAAAGTTTTCATTTTCGAATCGTAATAGTGCAAAAAAGTTACAATTGGTGAAGACTTACAAAAAAAACAAAAATTTTTGAAATCGGATAATATCTTCCGATCCCGCAACGAGCATGAAATTTGGAAAAAAATGAAAATTTTAATGAGTTTTTAGCGATTTTTTTAAAATTTTGCTGTAATGTTTTATTTTAATGCTCTTGGACGGAGAAGCTACGATTGATGAAGCCTTCTGAAATTTTAAAAAATATATTGTAATCAAATAATACCTTCTGATATAGGAGTAAGCCAGAAAAACCAAAAAAAATGGAAATATTCAGCTTTTTTGGAGAGGATCAAAAAAATTTAAAAAAACATTTTCTCGGGGGTTTTTTTTTTTCCTCTTTTTTACCCGGAACCGTAGCGTAAAGAATTTTAAAAACAACTAGATTAGTCTTAAACATTAATTTCTTTCTTGTTTTTTTAGGTATCTTCTAAACATGCAAAACTGCTATTCTTTACAACAATAAAACATTTTTAAATAATAGAAAATTATAAAATATTTTCCAAAATTTCTACAATCCAGTACAAAAACCCACTAAATAAAATACCCATGTGCAAAATAAACGCTAATTTTAATCACTAAACTATAAACACTTTTAAAACCTAACTAATTATATGCAATTTCTTAACCGCCTTTTGAAGTATGTGCCTTCTATAAACTGTTGCCTTTCATAACTGACTACCCACAGAATCCTTTAACATTAATTTAATTAAAAACTAATTTTTGTTCAGTCTTTAAAATTAAACCTAGTTAGGTTAAGTAGTGTATAGAATGAGACTGTAAAAGGTAATTAAAAATTAAGAAACTAACATATAATGAGGTACGTATTAAAATAGTTTATCATTTAGAGATAAAAAATATTGTTCATCCTATGAGTGAGTGTTTTGTTCAGTGGATTTTTGTACTGAAAAAGTTGAACAAATTTAATTAATAGGTATGGGTAAGAAGTTGTACGTAAATATTATGTATTCAATGGTGGTATTGTTTTTTATTTAAAGATTATTTCATATATGAAAAATTAGAAACCAGCAAAATCTAAAATTTGTTTTGTCTTCTAGACTAATAAATCCATTATATTTATGGCTATCACATCAAATGTGTTTCAAAATCATCGAGATGCTCTACAGTAACCTTTTAAGCACAAGTTTATCTTCAATTGTGTTTCAAATGTTCAGTTTTCATGATAACATGCTTTAATATTTTTTGCATAAAGCTAATGGGTGTGTGTGGTGCAGGCCTTCCCCGCAGTGCCCTCTCCTTGTCAAATGCTTTCCAATCCTTAATTTTTGTTACACCTTGCCCCACTTTGCTTGGGACTGTGTTACTGTAGGAATCAACATAACCTTAAATCAAACTTAAAGCAGCTAAAAAGCAAAAAATAATCGATAAAATTTGCATAAAATTTTTTACCCATGCCTATTAATTAAATTTGTTAAACTTTTTCAGTACAAAGATTCACTGAAAAAAATACTCACTCATAAGATGAACAACATTTTTTATCTCTAAACGATAAACTATTTTAATACGTACCTCATTATATGTTAGTTTCTTAATTTTTAATTGCCTTTTGCAGTCTCATTCTATACACTACCTAACCTAACTAGGTTTAATTTTAAAGACCAAACAAAGATTAGTTTTTAAATAAATTAATGTTAAAGGATTCTGTGGGTAGTCAGTCAGGTTAGGTAACAGTTGCTATTATTTGAAAATGTTTCATTGTTGTAAAGAATGGTAGTTTTGCATGTTTAGAAGATACCTAAAAAATCAAGAAAAAAAATTTATGTTTAAGAGTAATATAGTGCTTTTTAAAATTATTTATGTTATGATACCGGGTAAAAAAGAAAAAAAAAATGAGAACAGTTTTTAAAACTTTTCTTAATCCTCCCCCAAAAAAGCTGAAAATATCCAATTTTTTGGTTTTTCTGGCTTGTTCCTGGATCAGAAGGTGTTATTCGATCTCAACATATTTTTTAAAATTTCAGAAGGCTTTACCAATCGTAACTTTTCTGTCCAAGAGCATTAAATTAAACATAGAAACAAAAATTTTTAAAAATCGTTAAAAACACATGAAAATTTTCAATTTTTCAAAATTTCAGGCTCGTTGCGGGATCAGAAGAAATTATCCGATTTCAAAAATTTTTGTTTTGTTTTGTAAGTCTTCACCAATCACAACTTTTCCGCACTATTACGATTCGAAAATAAATTCGAAAATAAATAATTCTTTGTTTTTTTCTACTGTATACTCTTCTAGTAGCCACGAACGGTTCCATTTGAAAACGGGGTGATAGGTTAAGGAGGTACACTTCCAGATGATTTCAGATTTTATTCGCTTATTACTAACTGATTGATATTACTTTGCATTTAACTTGCTATTTCAAGAAAACCAGAAACGACTTGAGGCATGTGCAAAATTGAGGAAGGTCGCGTGATAAAATGTCAGTTTGTGCCACCACTGCCAATGTTGTTGATTAACATGAAGAATTAGATTATGACCACCTTTACTACAATTGATAATGATATATTTGAATGCATCTGGGGTGAACTACATTATCATGTAGATGTCTTATGTTATAAAGGGAGAACACATTGAAAACATGCGACTGCTTAAAAAACTCAAACTTCTGTTTTCTATAATAACCGTGTACATTTTGTACACTTCCAAGGAGTCTACAAGCATAGTGCAGCTCTCCTAGTAAAAAGAGGGTATATGATAAAATAATGAAGTCCAGTACAATAGACCTCTGGTCGCAGAGTTTGGTTGGTTTAAACCTTAATTTCTCTCACTTCATTTCAAATAATGAATTTAAAGGTATGAGTCTTTAGACACGGTAAGCACCAATCAGCTTTATAAGGCATGTAGAGACTTCAAAACATTTACTTTCATATTAAGAGGGAAACAGAGCCATGTTCATGAACTCCTTAGAGATATTTTAAATTTATATTTAGCTTCCTGTGTGAAAGTAATCTCAACTTGAATGGTAAGATTACTAGCTTTTACTCTCTTAGGAATATTCGAATGATTTTTAACAATGATGATACTGCAGTCTATGGATGATGGAAATAGCTGTTTGATATTTGCTTGTATTCCTTTTTAAGCTAAGAGAGAACAGCTAATAAAAGAACATGTAAACAATTTTCTGCTACAAAGTTGCAGATGTTACACTGTGCAATACAGCTATTGGTAAAGATTTCTCTACAGGTCAAGATTTTGACTTACATGATAAAATAAAAACATCATCTTATATTTCCACAAAAACTGGATAAAAGGTAGGGGTTTTTTTTCCATTCGTTTTTTTAAATATATGTAGTAAAAAAATATGCAGAAAACAGATGTAGGTTTGACTTTGGAAATATACTTTTGAAATACATACCACGTAAACTAATTTCTTTTTCGTAAAATGTGAATATTTGAAACTTTTAGTGAAACCTACAGCATTCTCAAATAAATTTTCAAGAATTACACCATGCAATACAGCTATTGATACTGATTATTTTACAGGTCAAGATTTCGACTTGTATGAAAAATTAAGGGATTATTTTTATTTCTACAAAAACTGCATAAAAGGTAGTCTTTTTGTTAATATATGTAGTAAATACCGAAAACAGATGCAAGTTTTGACTGCAAAAACATACTTGTAAACAGGCCTTTCATTTAGGGGGGGCAGGGGGGGGGTCAATTGCTGGAAATACTTGAAATGACGTCCCTGCTTGTAAAATATATATAAAGTAAATTAATTTATTTTTTGTATAACATGAATATTTGCTACTTTCGGTGAAAACTATAGCATTATCAAATAAATTTCAAAGAATCGTACATTATCATAACTCAATCACAAGAGTAGAAAAAAGCAAGAGCAATTTCATGAGTGAAATGAGAAATGAATGAAAATGTTTACCTGAAAAAGTATAAATATGAGGCAGAGTGCATAGACTATGCTGAAGCAAAACACAAACCGCCAAAGAGCTACAGAAAAATTAAGTAATTTAAGAGAAAGCTTTTAAGTAATTGAAGGGAAAAAAAAGAAGCAGCAGTACATTAAGTTACTACATACAAAATGCAAGTACATACTTAAAAAAAACTATAAAGTGGTTATTACACCTGAGAAAAATAATATCCCAACACCAAGATGAAATAATAGTCCTGAGAAATGAAAGTTAAGGCAAAGGTTTTTACTAAGAAAGGTTTTTGATTATTTTCTTGGACACAGGTTTAACTGTGTTTCAGAAAAAGAATTTAAAATGTTAAATGATGAAAAAATTTTTGTGTTGTCCTGATATCATATTGCTTACTCTAGTTCACTTATAAAACATTTTGAAAAACTGTGGTTGTAAAATTTCTATACTGATATATAGAGTAAGTCATGCATTTTCTACTTGTATACTGACCAGGAAAGTACGCGATCATGGAATAATGAATTTTTTTTTAATGAGTACCAATCGAAAGAGCATTGTAAAACATGTTTCTGGACGCATGCGTTTTTGCCCTCGCGCCCCCGTTATCGAAATATAAGGTCATAAAGTCAGCTGAATTTTTTTGAAAAATCGCCAATTTTAGCAATTATAATGAAATCGGGAAGCTGCGGCGCGAATTCGGTATTAGCGTCTAACGAGAAACTTGATTCCCATTTTTGGTCATCTGCAAAGCTTGTGAAGACGGCTGTTAAGCAAAAAGCTACTAAAAGCCTATGTCGTGAAAAGTAGAGAGCTTTTTAAAGAGAAAAAACAAGTTTAAACAACATCAAAATTAAATTTTATCTTATTATCTGCGATGAAAGCACGTCCCTTGTTTAAGGGGCCCAGGAGGTGACAACGGAGCGTCCTGTTTTTTTTTTTTTTTTTTTTTTTTTTTTTTTTAAGTGTACGTATTTTGTAGTATGAATGGGGGGGGGGGGGTGATATTAGGTTTTTTAATTGTAAAAAATGCAAAGATAAATTTTTTCTCGGGGGGGGGGGAGGGGGGAGTTTTTTTTTTTGAACTGGTCCAAATTTACTGAAAAGTTGTTCAAATAAAAAAATCAAACAGGAATGAGGTGTTTTCTCTGTGATATTTCGAAAAAAAAATGTTTGATTGAATCGGACTTATTCCCTCAAAAGTTATGAGAGAGTATAGGGATAAATATATCGAATGAAATATTATTAAAATCAAAAAGTCGAATTTGGGAGTGTGCTGTCCTCGCTGAGATGTTCCGATCAAAAAAAAAAGAAAAATCCAAACAGACTATGCACTCAAAAGCTATTGCGGGAGTGGGGGGGGGGGGGGCAGAACTGACCAATAGATAGACTGACAGGTACACAGTTTCCGCAGCTCAAAACCCAACTTTCCTATTTTAAATTTCTCTGTGTTAAATTTAGTTATTTTTATTAAGTTGTGCTTTTTCGACTCAATTGTTTTGAACGTTTTTTTTTTCAATGCATCACTCCTTCTTTCATTATTTTTCACCAATTTCTACTTTTTCAGAAAAGTAAGCTAAAACTTGTATTGATTTACAATTTTGTTAGTTTTTTCCTACCCGTTGAACATAAAGCAGAACTAGTAAAAGTTATACTAATGTTGTTAAACAGTACGAAATTAACACGAAATATGTTTTACATTTACGTTACAGAGACTTTTCGCTACAGTGACCGATTCTGTTTGAACAGCAGGGGTTTTTACAATGAATGTCGACTCATTAGTATATTTTAAGAATGAAAATAACTATTTCCCTCTACCCTTGATGTAATTTCCGACATGGATATAATTTTGCAGCTATTGACATTTACTATTAGTTTCCTTTTTAAAATTTCTATTTATTGTTTATCGATTTCAATTTGAAAAAATAAATATTTTTGCTAAGAGTGAGCAGATATTGAAACTTCTTGTATCGAGTTTTTTTTGAAATAAGAACTGATATCATAATCCATGACAATTTAATTTCTACCTCAAAGACTATTTATTTAATTTTTTGTACATGAGCTCATATTAGCTGCTCTTCATACTTATTTATTTAATTATTCTGAATTATTCATTAAGAAGCACGTGCAATATATTTTAACGTATAATAATTAACACATATAACTTAGTTCAGTAAAAAAACTTAAAATAACTAAAATTTTAAAATGTATTGTTATCATGCGTAAAAAGATAAAACTTTAACTTCTTTGTAATGTTTTCGCTCCTCTGGATAAAACACTCTCTTTCCACATCATAGTCTTGACCAGCATTCTTTATTTTAGCTCATACAAGTAAAGGGTTAACGTAAAACATCTTTTACTTTCATTGCAAATGACCAAACATGGAAACGATGCGATGCCAAGCAAGCAGCGGTAGGGAGAATCGGGAGGTAGCTTCAATTTCTTGCCAAGTCTTCAAATTTGGCTACTTTTCGGCCGACTTTAAGACCCCTCATCTCGAAAACGAGGGGACGAGGGCACTTGATCTTTGGGTCAAAAACATGTTTCAGTTTGCTCTTTCGAATGATACCATTTTTAACATTTTTCATTATTACTTAAGTCGAGTACTTTCCTGGTGAGATGTAGAGAACTGAAGCATCTTCAATCTCTAATTTTACTTGATTGGGAACTTCTTGGATTACAGTATAAAAAGTAAATGTTCAGCAATATTTTTCTCAAAACATTAATTTTAACTAGTTTTAGTATTTGACTAAGATAGCAATCTGTCATTATGTGGGTTGAAAATGTTACACTTGAGCCATTCAAAGCAGCAGCAACAATCCATACTGGTTGAGGATGAAACATCCTCAACTCTACTCTGTGAGAGAAAGATTGAGTTTAATCTCACTTCTCAGGCAAAGAGCAACATCTTGAAATACCAGATTACGTGAAGTGACAGCAGCATTATTGGGACCAGCATTATAGTTGGAAAATGTTCTGAAGTAAAGAGATCCAGAACAAGAAGTAGAACTGATTGAATTATCAGTTTAATGTGCAAACTTGCTGTTTTGGTATAATAAGGTCAGAACTTCTGAAAAAAATAGAAAATCAGACCTCATGCAATAGCTTCTGGTGTCTGTGCCACAGAGAGCTTGGTTCCAAGCACTTACCCGGTCTTTTTCAAATGAAACAGCAAAATTTTGAATTACTACATTAATTTACAAAAATAATAAAGGTTAAGTTTTCCATCATTCAGTCAACATAAATTGAGCATTATAAGCAGTAATGAACCAGTGAGTAATACTCATTTATGTAGTGAATCTTCACTTTCACATACAATTATAATCAAGTGTGCATACTGTCCCAAAATAAAAAAGCCCCAAAGGATTAAACACAATGGTAAACACTAAACTAGCTAATTTAACAATAGCATATTGCAGCAGGAAAAACTTAGTGAGTTTCCAGAAACAGATGCAATCAGATATTTTACTTTTTAAATTAAGACGTAAAACCACAATAACAGCATATCAGAAGCAATAGGTCTAGCACAGTAAAATGATGAAAACATATCTTGATGCTACTAAATTAATGTCCTCATTCGGCTTTTTCCAGTGGCCAAAAAAGAGCCAATTAACATTACCTTACATATAATGCAGGTTTGCATTTTTTTTCCCAGTTTAATTTTAAGAAAAAGTTCCAGAAACACTAAAACCCACAAGTCTTAATTCTTCTTCATTTTTAAAGCTATATAAGAGTTTTAGAAATTACTCATAGTTCTGTTCCACCCTTGTTCATCAAATAAATTTTTAAAAATATCTTTGAAATAGGTGAACATAATTTCTGAATTTATTTATTCAGAAAAACTGTTTTCCAGGGTTGAAATTTCATTTTTTACAAATATGTTTGAAAATTAAAGCATTAAAATGGAAGAGCAAATGGTCAAAATATATTCAGAGGGTTACTTTGAGTTTCTATGGAGGACAGGACATTCCTTCAGAAGCTACATGGGGTGCCATAATTTTAAAAATGCCAAGTTGAATTTGCTATTTTGATTTTGTGCGACTGTAGAAAATTCCAGTGGTAATTTTTAGAGAATGTTTTCATTATCTAAATGGAAATTTTTAGGCACCCTTGTCTAAAAATCTCTCAGATTTTTAGGGACTGTTGTCTTTAATCTGTGTGTGTGATAGGGTTTTTAATTTAATTTGCAAGTATTAATTAAGGAAAGAATGTTGGACATGCATCAAGTGACCTTATTCATTGTTCTCTGCCAGAAGATAATGCTATGTTCAAGATAGCCAGGATAACTCTGGGCTGTGCAAATAGTTTATTCTAATATTTTACAGATACATATATAAACAAAAAGAAACATCATAGAGAAAATAAAACAGGCAACTCTTACCAGGATGCGGTCTGAAAAATGGTCCATCAGGAATTTGAGTGACACCAAGTAGTAAAAAAACAACAACACATGCAACTATTCCCCTAAAAAATTTAAATGAGAACATTAGAATTCAAAAGGAGTCTTCATTTAAAAATCTAGGTATACATTATATTCAGTTTGTGAGAGCATAAATATTGTTCTCAATGAAAATGCATTGGTATGCTATGAAAAATAAGTAAGCACTTCTCATAACTATGCTACATGATAGGATTCTCAACAAAGCACGAGAATATTGCCCCTTTAAAAGAAAAATCACACAAAAAAATTTGTCAATGTGGGATTTTCTCACACTTGTCAAATTGAATTGTTGTAATATCTTATGGAGTTAAGATTTTTTAAAAAAATCCCAATTTTTGAAAGTATTACTCTTAATTCTATAGAGGGTGAGACTTTCTCGTCTATTTTTTTTCTCTATTGGGAACAGTGCTACATGATATGTTGTTGATACAATAAACAAATCGTAATTGTCATAAAAGATAGCAAGGTATTTTTACTGAATCAATGAGCTGTGTATTACAGACTAATAAGGAAATAAAAAAGAAATATCATAAACTGAAAGCAAATGCTAAAAGATTGTTGCATAATTACAGCAAAACAGATATTACGCATGACAAGTAGCATCGATGAAATGAGAAAACAGGCTGTAAGTATTGTTTTTCCAACAAGTAATAGCTGAGTGTCAAAACAAAAAAGAGCTGCTGACCACAGTTATCTTTTAAATGTTGTGATGATGATGATGTGAAAATGATGATAAATGCTTACTTTATCTTTTAAATGTTGAAATGAAAACTTTTGAAAATAAATAACTGCACTAGTATTTTTTAGCTTTTCTCGTTGGCTTTTATCTTTAACTGGTACTCGAAGACGAAGAAAAAAATCCAAGGTCTGCTAGAAAACTATCCTATGGCAAAAGATAAAACTGGCAAACCAGGAGAGTAGGAAACCTAATCTCCCTCAAAGTAGTCTCCTTGGAACTCA
Source organism: Uloborus plumipes (assembly GCA_038373865.1). Lineage (NCBI taxonomy): Eukaryota > Metazoa > Arthropoda > Arachnida > Araneae > Uloboridae > Uloborus > Uloborus plumipes. The sequence goes on along the minus strand of JAXGGA010000353.1, from coordinate 56,655 downwards.
ACACACTTCTCCTAATGGTGCTGCCATTTTTGAAGCATTCTGAGAAGACCTCCTTCGTAAAAGAGTTTAGCTTGGCTGGCGTTGCAGCCATAATATCCTCTCTTCCCAGAAATTTTATACCATTCAATCACTTCTCGAATTTGGGGAATAGCTCGATGTAGCAAAAGGCCATATCATGAGTAAGAAGCTTGTTAAAACACAGGAGTCTGGTTTTTCGCAAAAAATATATAAATCAAGTGCATGACAACACTCACTTTCCAGCAAAATTTGACGCAGTATTGCGGATCCTGTCATTACGAATTTATTTATTTGTTCAAAATTAAAGAATCTGATAAGTGTACACTAGGGTGGTCACAAAAAATTAATTTTCGAATTTCTTTTGCGGCACCCCCTAAAATGTGCCAATGGGCTAGAAAATGAGATTTGCAAAGTTTTAGCTTAATCGGATAATATTAACACGTGCCGCAAAGAGGGTAAAGTTAAGAAAAACAGCGATTTTTAGCCAAAAATTGTAGTTTTTACTTTGTAAAACCAAAACTACTGATTCTAGAAGCTTTATTTTGGTCTCATTTTGTAGGAAATTTTATTTTCGTTAAGCCTAATCTGATTTAAAGTTTCGAAAAAAATGATTAAATATTTTTCAGAATTTTCACAAGTCATACTGCAACGCAAATCCTCGAAATTGCAAGTAACATGGGGAAATTTTTTTTTCAACTAATCTTTTGAGGCACCCCCTAAAATGTGCCAATAGACTAGAAAATGAGATTTGAAAAGTTTTAGCTTAATCGGATAATATTAACACGTGCCTCAAAGTGGGTAAAGTTACGAAAAACAGCGATTTTTAGCCAAAAATCGTAGTTTTTCCTCTGTAAAACCAAAACTATTCATCTTAGAAACTTTATTTTGGTCTCATTTTGTAGGAAATTTCATTCTCGTTAAGTGCTATCCCATTCATTTTTGCTATCATGTCCAAAGTATTTATTTGGCATTTTTCAGGTTAAATCGTAGAGTATATCAAAAATAAGAAATTTTCATGCAAAAACCTAAAAGCATTACAATATTCAATTACATTTATTTGCTCATTGTTGGATTTACTTTGTCAATTAAAAAAGGGGTATTTTCGCGGTACTTTAGAAATAAATGAAACAAATTTCTGTGTTAAAATAGAGGAATTAAGGGGTTAAGACGGAAAGCAAAGAGTTAAAATGACAATAAAAGCTTTAATGCACCTTTATACTTATACTGTTAAATTAGATAACATCATTTTACTACTCTTTACATACAAATTAAGTTGCTGATGGCTTGGATGGGATACCTTTTGATAAGTGAGGAAACTGTGCCTGCATTTAGCATACAGCATTAACTTGTAATAAAAGCTATTGTTGCTCTATGTCTTTCGTCAAAGAAGAACTGAAGCCTGGAATTAATTTTACACTTCTTTCAGCTGTGTCATGGAACATCATTAAACTATTTACTGTCTTTTTAGCTTTAGTATAAAATTGGTTTTTACACGATTTATAGGGGTACATATTATAATCGTCCCCAGACTGTAGCTTTTTAATTTCACAACAAGAAAGTTTCAATTTTCGCCTAAATTAATTATTTCTAATATTCTCATCTTCTGTACCTGCTTTGAATTGCTTTTTATCCAACACACAGGCACAGTTTCCTCATTTATCAAAAGGTTTCCCATCCAAGTCATCAGCAACTTAATTTGTATGTAAAGAGTAGTAAAATGATGTTATATAATTTAACAGTATAAGTATAAAGGTGCATTAAAGCTTTTATTGTCATTTTAACTCTTTGATTTCCATCTTAACCCCTTAATTCCTCTATTGTAACACAGAAATGTGTTTCATTTAATTCTAAAGTGCTGCGAAAATACCCCTTTTTTAATTGACAAAGCAAATCCAACAATAAGCAAGTAAATGTAATTGAATATCGTAATGCTTTTAGGTTTTGCATGAAAATTTCTTATTTTTGATATATTCTACGATTTAACCTGAAAAATGCCAAATAAATACTTTGGACATGAAAGCAAAAATGAATGAGATAGCACTTAACGAGAATGAAATTTTCTACAAAATGAGACCAAAGTAAAGTTTCTAAGATGAATAGTTTGGGTTTTACAGAGAAAAAAACTACGATTTTTGGCTAAAAATCGCTGTTTTTCGTAACTTTACCCACTTTGAGGCACGTGTTAATATTATCCGATTAAGCTAAAACTTTGCAAATCTCATTTTCTAGTCTATTGGCACATTTTAGGGGGGTGCCTCAAAAGAGTTGAAAAAAAAATTTCCCCATGTTACTTGCAATTTCGAGGATTTGCGTTGCAGTATGACTTGTGAACATTCTGAAAAATACTTAATCATTTTTTTCGAAACTTTAAATAAGATTAGGCTTAAAGAAAATAAAATTTCCTACAAAATGAGACCAAAATAAAGCTTCTAGGATCAGTAGTTTTGGTTTTACAGAGTAAAAACTACAATTTTAGGCTAAAAATCGCTGTTTTTCTTAACTTTACCCTCTTTGCGGCACATGTTAATATTATCCGATTAAGCTAAAACTTTGCAAATCTCATTTTCTAGCCCATTGGCACATTTTAGGGGAGTGCCGCAAAAGATTAGTTGAAAAAAAAATCTCCCCATGTTATTTGTGACACCCTAGTGACACTACATTCGACTGACTGATGCTATTGACTAACGGGGGGGGGGGGGGACAGCACCTGCACAAAATTTCTAAGTTAGTTCCTTTAGGAGAGCATGAGTCATATCCATCAGACTTTCACACACAAAATATAGGGGCCTGATACTTATTTATCAGACCTCATATAAAAATTCTGTTTCGAAGCTTGTCTTGAAAAAGTTCATACAAGTATACGAATTCCTTTACCTATACCTTATCTTAATATTTAAAAGCTTAAAACCAAACATAAATGATAAGTTAAAAATAACAGACTAAAACAGTTAAAAATAACAATGTACAATTATAATTAAAAGTAAAACCTAGAATTACCTTTTGACATTATACTCAGAATCATCAGAAATTTCTTCAAAAAATGCCACATAAACAAGAGCACAAATAAGGAAAAACAAAACACTCAGAGTATGGGTTTTCCTGAGAAAAAAAAAAAGAATGTAGTTTACAAAATAAACCATTTAACAAAATTAATATACTTTTTCTGCTGATATACCTTTCTGAAACTTTTTCCCAGATATCTTCATTTTCACATTTATAAACTAAATTAATTTAAGTTTCAACAGTTGAACTTACCTCAACCTATTTTTAAACAAGAACCATCATAAGTGGAATGCATTTACATTTTAAAAGAAATATTAGTAGAAAAGTGAACTATCTTCTAGTTTATGTTATCAGACATTTATCATTAATGCTCTCATCTAAAAGCTAGCAGCATTCAGCTACGTACACGTTTAAGGAAAAAACAATAAATTATTAAAATTGTTAACATTGTTAAAATTATGTACAAAGTTTTTGTTGACAATCCTAGAAGTGAAAATAATGTTTCGGAAGAAACAACTGCGTGGAATAGTTCTTTTAATACTTATTCATTCTCTCTGTACCTCTCTCTTAGAACTTGAGCATGGTTTCCACTGAAAAATATGCTGAATATATTCTGAAACATAGTTTATACATGAAGATGAGCAGAGTGATTTTTCTAGTCTTCAAAGAAAAATTGAAGAAATGCATAAACATTCAAATAACTTTAACCATAAAAGCTCCAATTCTTCAGAAAGCACTAGTCAGATATCATCACAGGAACAAATAGGCTCAGCTAACCAGAATCAGTACTCCCAAATCTGAGACTAGAGCCTGAACTCACATGAATAAACCCATTAATGCCTGGCATTTTTTTTCTTCCAAAGATATTTTGTAAACTGGTTAAACGGCTACAGAACACACTTTACAATGGTTATATGCTGTAATCTGTTAATAATGAATTGAAACAATACCAAAGTAATAATTGAACACTCTTATTTGGTTGAAATGTTCATTTCTGGTCAATTCAGACACTTTTGGACCGTCTCTAAAAAAGGACGCTAGGCATTAACGGGTTAAGATCAAAATTCAAAGAAAATTTTGGAGCCAGATTTCTCATTTTAATTCATTCATTCCCTGAAAAGACCATAGATCTGTCAGATAAAAAGTTAAACAAACCTGGATGGACCAGAGACCAGAGATTATATGCTCAAACAATAGTTCTACTACCGAGGATTTTGAAATGACAGGTGTAGTACCTTTCTGATATTATTTCGACCCTTACATGAAAGGACAAAATGAAGCAAACAGGACGCAGTTAGAGAGAAAAAATTCCTTCCCTAATGACAGTAAATTTACTATTAAAAAGAGCATGAAATGATAAATTTTAAATACATGAGATTTCAGTATGAGAAAGTTTGTGCAACGTAATTGTAAGAGATTCTGAGCTCATATTTTGTCAATTTTGTTTTTGAGTTGAATACTTCCAAGATTAAGAAATCAACAAGAAAATTTTACCATTATTAATTCAGAATAAACATAGCAATAATAGAAAATTGTAGTAGCCAAAAATAGCCATTTACTAAATTTGCAAGACATAATCAAACTTTTGAGAAAACCCATTATCTCAAAAATAGAACCTTTTCTCAATAAAAAATTTAAATTGTACAGTTCTCATCTTAAATGTGTTTGTGAAAAATTTAAGGACAGAAATAGTTTCTTTATTTAAAACTGCTTATTTCCAACAAACACACCAGATATATAGGAAATCTTATATGAGTTACCAATTTTTAAGTTATTTCTTTCCCCTGTGGAAGATGGAGGGAAGAGCAGAGAATCTTCTTATGCCATTCTAGTGGATAAGGAAAATGAGAAAATTATGATTCAATGCAATGAATGATTAAAATTTTACCTTTTGAGAAAGAAGCTTCGTTTCTAAGATTGTTCTGATTGAATTTCAAGTCGGAAAGGAGAGGTTGAAAGCTCAGATAAAAGGGCAGAGCGGACCAATCTCCAGAAAGAAAATCTTATTAAAATATTTAAAAGGTTGAATTTGTGAGACTTTTGTTTGTCTGCCTTAGATCTTGATGGTTTAAAAAAGCAAATAATTGTGTCCTGTGAGACTAAGCAAGCAAGCTCAAAAAAGTATGCTGACAATAAATGGAAATGTAAAAATAAATATTTATATAAAACAGCTTTTTTGTTTTTCTTTCTAACCAACATAATAAATAGTGGTCTGAAAGTGGCAGTCCTCCTGTATTTTCAACATTACGATAGATATGCTGCTACGTTAAGCACAAAAATCGTATATGCACTTTTTAATAAAATTGAGTTATTGCCACCATGTGGCTCTTTGATGTATTTTACCCAAATGCAAAATTTAAGGTCATTTGAGAACGGGAAATATTTTTTAAAAAAATTCTGAAAAAGTTTCATCTGAATCAAATACATGGTGGCACAAAACTTTAAAGAGTAATATCTCAGTTTGAGCACAACTGCAGATACCACTTTGGTGCTGAGCACCGCAGTATGGTTGCATGTTAGTTATACACAGTTATTTTGAAGCTTTAAGTGTAACAAACATCAACAGAACACCATCTGTAGTGTAACACAGCTGAATTCTGTGGCATGTTCTCACAGATATTTTGAAGTCTGCCCCCTCCCCCTAGAAAAAAAAATCCTCAAAACTGTGCCAGTAACTCAGTCAGAAATTGCCTTCTGGATGGGTTTTTGGAACAAAACCACTGTTATATGAATATAAACTACTTTCTTAGGATTGGCAATACCATGTGTTAAAACAGAAAGTTCTGGGAGAGGTTACTGATCCCAAATCTCCCCCCTGGTTACGCCATTGAACCCTGCAAAACATCTATGAGAACACAGCGTAGAATTCTGCTATGGTATGATAGCATTCTAAACTTTTTATGACTCTTAGGCAGGGATTCAAGTGAAACACCATTGCAATCGCTTCGAATTGCAATCACTACTGGAAGTGAATTACATTATCATCAACTTAACTTGGCACTGACGTCACTACGGGTGGAGCCAATAAGAGCTCACAAGCAGTCAGTGATCTCCTCTTATTCGCCAAGTAGGCTGTGACGTTTTATCTAGCTCGTTTTTCATAGGCAAACGTCACGCAAACGTCACGATGTTTTTATCAAGAAACGTTCTAATGTAATTCATTTCCAGTAGCGATTGTAATTAGCGATCGCCTGTTTCACTTGAATTCCTGCCTTAAGACTTCAAAGTAATTGTGCATAACTCCCATTCAACTAAAAACAACACATATATGCTGTATGCTCAATGTTGGACAACTCAGTGTAGTAAAACTCATAAAAATGAAATACAATTACTGTTGAACAATGTATGTATCTAACTGCTACGGAAGTTCCGATCAAAAATAGACAAATAATATATACATTATTTGGATTATTTGCAAGAAAGCAAAAATAACACAAAAGAAACATATCAAATCTCACAGATTATATTAGAGTAGTCAAAGCAAAAATTTTACCAAAAGAAAGTCATTGTTCCATCGTCAAACACATCTTTAATTTTGTAGCTTTCCCAATCGTGCACCGTTATTACAGGTTCATCAGAATCTGGTGACTTAGATATACCGTTTGTCTTCATGGTGATATCATCCACCATAACTAGTTACTGACATTTGATCTGAAAATAAACAATTTTTAAGCATGAATAATGTTAGATTAAGTCGGTGAAAGATATTTATTGAAATTTTTGTTCAATCAACCCACTTCTATGACAGATTATAGATTTAATTCTAAATTTTTTATTCAAAATATTAAAAACATTAAAAATACGTCAAGGATACATTTTGAATTTATTTTCAACTGGAGATGAACCACATCAAGGAAATTAGAAAGATATGTGAATATATTCATCAACATGCAACAGTTCAGCATATTGCTGAAACTTTTTTTTCTTGTTTTGCAGTTTTAGCTTTTTTTAAAGAACTTTTGAGATCAGCTTAAACCTTGCTCACAGATCTTGCAAGTTTTTCATTTAAATGAAATATTTATAACAGGTAGTTTTTCTTGAAGATTTTTTTTTTGTTTTTGTAATTGCTTAATTGTTTAGTTCTCTCTTTGTAACAAAAATAATTAAAATCATTTTCCTATGCGGATTATATGAAAATAATGTGTTTAACTATCAAAGATTTTCATCATTTGCTATGTTTCTATTCTATAGTTTGACATGATTAAACTGCTTTGAGCAAATCACGATAGCTGGTATCTAATAATTATCACTGCTCTTTAAATGCTAAACCATTTTATTGTTACAGTCTTTTAAGCAAGAATGAAAACAGGATAGATACAAAACAGCCTTAATTCCTTATTTAGTCCTGAACTAAAAAAAAGAAAACAAAAACCAATTGGCTCTATGTGAAGTGCTTCTTGAAGTATGGATACAGCACAGGGAAGTCTACCAGAGGCGGGTCTAACGGTACGCGGACTAAGCAGCCGCATGGGGCCCCGTCAACCCGTGATGCGCCATGGGGCCCCGAAATTCTCCTAGAATCTAAAATTTGAATGCACTGGTTTTAGATATAACTTCAACCTGAAGCTAAACGAACGAGCTTTTTTGCAGCCGGGGACTAATATATACCAATAGGCTAATAAGGTCCAACCTAGGGGCCCCTAAATAGGGCCCCCCTAGGGGGCCCTCTAGGGCCTCTAAATTTGTTTCATAAATATTTTAAAAGACGATGACCGTTTTTGAAAGAAAATGAGGACTCATTCAAAAGAACGTCTGAAAATTCAGACAATTGAAGTCTCCCGTGTCATAATATTTATCAAGCTGCTAGAGGGATGTCTTGCACATTTCCGAACATGGAGACACTTTTGAAAATATTTTTGACAATACCTATGTCAAATGCATCAGGTGAAAGATCGTTTTCTGTTTTAAAAAGAATAAAAAATTACTTACGTAGTAAAATGGGGGAAGAGAGGCTTTACAACTTAGCCATACTGTATATTGAACAGGAACTGTTGAACCGAGTCGACACGGAAAACATAATGATTTTGCTGTAATTAAATCCAGACGAAAATTTATATGAGGTAATTAAATAAAAAATATTGGTAAACTATTGTTTTTTTTCTCGAGGGGGATTTTTTCTCCCCCTTTTTTACAGTGGGGTGGAAGGGGGCCTCCAAAACTTTTACCGCTTGGGCACTTCACTTGATCTGCCTCTGAAGTCTACGCGTTGAGGGTTATGGCACAGACTGCAGCATTGAAATTTGGGGAGGGGGAGGATTGTTCTTGAAAATGGTGCTCCATAACATTTGAGAAAACATGCATCACCTTGGGGAACATGGCCGGTGGAAGGATGCAAGGGGCAGGGCCATCATTTAGGGGGGTCAATTGCCCCCTCCCTTGACTTTGAGAAATCAATATATTCACACATAAGTGTTTTTTTATTGTTTTCCGATGAAATTGCATTGTGTGTTTGCATCCTTTGACCCTCCTTGGACATATTGAAAGGCAGGTCCTGGTAAGGGCTTAAAAAAACAGCTTTAAAAACAGAAAAAAATAGTTCAAAAATGAATCTAATATTTGATTTTTTTTAAACATAAATATAATAATATATAATATATAATTGTATAATTAAATTAATAATACATAATTAAATTCATTTTAAACAAAATAAAAGCTGCAAAATGGTTTAGAAACAACAAAATACAACATAACAGTAATTAAATTAATAATATATAATTAAATTCATTTTAAACAAAATAAAAGCTGCAAAATGATTTAGAAACAACAAAATACAACATAACAAAGTGTTGGGTTTAGGCGATATCACGCCAATTCTAGAAGACCTTTTGGCGGACTTACGCACTTTTGGCGCCACTGCTATTTTTCTCCTCAGTACGACTTTTGCTAACTTCGTTGTTGTTTGCGTTGTGTAAAGGCCGATGTGTTTTTAATATGTTTCTCTTGTAAATAAACAGTAATATGACTATATCAGGATTGATTCTTGAACTCTGCCAAAATATACAACAGGTTATGGCCTCCAGATACGGTTCGACTGCGTAAATAGTCATTTTTTACGTCATTTTAAAGTTTATAGTGACTTGCGCCATTTTGTTTTTGTGCCGACTGTTCGATTTGGATTATACAGTGGAATTATGGCTCCAGTGGACTATAAATTTACTATTGAGAAACTTGAAACGGCTAAAGATTGGACTAGATGGAAAATGTCCATTTGTTTACTGTTGAGAACGCACGATTTACTTACTTATGTCAGCGGAGATTCCACAGTTCCGGAACCGCTCGACTATGAAGACAACAGCGATTTTGAAGAGGATAAAAAGAAGTTTGAACTTGCTGATGCAAAAGCGTTGCTTTTCATATCTCAGTCATTGAATGACACGAACTTTGATTACATTAAAACTTGTACTACAGCGAAAGATGCGTATGAAAAGTTGGTTGCGATTTATGATAAATCGTCAACGCATCGGCTCGATCGCTTGTGGACTGAGTTCTTTCGTCTTGAATGGAAAAATGAAAGTATTGCATCATTTTTAAGTCGTGCTCAAAATGTTTTCATCGAAGCTAACGATGAACTGAATCGTATTCTTCACTGTACTGTTCCTGATGCGATGTTATTGTTCCGAATTATATCGATGCTACCACAAGATTATATTGCATTTAAAACTGTGTGGGATGGAATACCATTGAAAGATCGTTCTATTGAACTGTTGACAGAAAGATTGTGTGCTTTTGAGCAACAAATGGAACAACAGGAAGGTGAAAGTACAGCGTTACAAATTCAACCCAAACGGCAGGTGCCGTCACCGAATTCGGCAAAGGATGAGAACAAAAATGAAAAAGGAAAGGGATACAAACCAAAGCAGAAGTGGAAAAATCAAAATAGAAAGGTAGTGAATTCTAATATTGTTTGTTTTGAATGTGGAGTTACAGGACATAAAAGAGTCAACTGTCCTCAAAACAAAAGTAAAAATTCTCCTTCTTCCTCTGGTATTGCAATGCCATGTTCTGATTTTCAAATTGGCAGTTGGATTATTGATTCCGGAGCGTCCCAGCATATGACGTTTGACAGCTCTATATTTCAAAGTTTTAAAAGTTTTGCTGTGCCGGAAGTTGTCAATGCTGCAGGAGGTCAGAAGCTTGTTGCTTATGGTTCTGGAGAAGTTAATGTGAAAACCCAGGTAAATGGCAAATGGCAGAAGAATTACCTAACAGATGTATGGTATGTACCTGAGTTAAAATACCAATTGTTTTCTGTTTCTCATGCTGTAAGAAAAGGATTGAAAGTGGAATTTAAAAATAATTATTGCTTTGTAAAGAAGGAAAATGTACTTGTTGCTGTTGGAGAAAAATCTGAAATTGGTTTATTTCTTATGAAAATGTTTGCTGAGAATCCTTCAAAACCAGCAACTGTTCTTATTTCAAGTACAAGTGATACTCTTCAAATTATACATGAAAGAATGGCCCATCAGAACAAGAAACATTGCATGAAATTTCTTAGAAGACAAGGGATTTCTATGTCAAATGAAAACTCTGAGTTTTGTGTAGGATGTGCCTACGGAAAAGCACATAGAAAATCTTTTCATTCTCGAACTGTAAGGGCAACGAAACCTGCGGAACAGATAAATGCTGATCTTGCAGGCCCCATGGAAGAAGCTTCCATTGGTCATTCCAGGTTCATGCTGGTTCTAAAAGATGATTTTACGAAATTCCGTCGAGTTTTCTTTCTGAAGTCAAAAACCGAAGTCCCAAGTTGCCTTGAAACCTTTTTGAATGAAGCTAAGACTGCTGGGCATGATGTCAAGCAATTATTGTGTGATTCTGGAACTGAGTTTGACAGTCATTTGGTGAAGAATCTATTGAAGGCACGTGGCATTGAACTGCGTTTTGCAATGATTGAAACACCAGAACAAAATGGAGCTTCAGAAAGAGAAATACGCATAATTGTGGAAGCTGCAAGAGCTATGGTTCATCAAAAGAATTTGCCGAAGAAGTTATGGGCGGAAGCATGTAACACAGCCGTTTACTTGTTAAATCATACAGGCCCTACTCCTATAGAAGATAAAACTCCATATGAATTGTGGTATGATAAGACGGAAAATTTCAACGTGAAACGTTTAAGAATATTTGGAACCAGAACTTTTGTTTATGAACCACGACAAAGAAGAAAAAAATGGGATAAGAAGTCTGTTGAAGGAATTTTTGTTGGCTACGAAGGCTATGATGGATACAGAGTATATATACCTTCGAAGAATAAAGTAGAAAGAAGCTGTAATGTCATGTTTTGTGATGAATTGCCAAGTAAGCCATTGTCTATTGAAGTCACAAGTAGTGACATGCATTCAGAAGAAGAAAATAGAAATGTGCGAATGAGCGATGAAGATGGAAATTTAGTACAAGAAAGTGATGAAAGTGATTTTCTGGAAGAAGAAAAAGAAGCTGATCTTGACAGAAGATATCCTGAACGAACACGCAGGAGACCCCAGTTTCTCTCGGAAAATTATGTACTCTTTGTCAGCACTCTAACAGGCATTGAGACTCCAGCTTGTTATAGGGAAGCAGTGAAGTCATCTGAATCTAAATTGTGGGAAGAAGCAATGATAGAAGAAATGAAGTCTCATGAAGAAAATGGAACTTGGGAGCTTACTGAACGTCCGAAAAATCAAAGAATACTTGACAACAAATGGGTGTACAGAATCAAAACAAATTCTGATGGATCCCCTCTGAAGGCAAAAGCAAGGCTTGTTGCTAGAGGATTTTCCCAAAAAGCTGGCTATGATTTTGATGATTTATTTTCTCCAGTAGCCAGATTTGACACCTTGAGGACTGTACTTAGCATTGCTGCTTCAGAAAAATTGTTTCTTTATCAATTTGATGTGAAAACTGCTTTTCTTTATGGATATCTTGATAAAGTGATCTATATGAAGCAACCGGAAGGCTTTGATGACGGTTCGGGTCGTGTGTGTAGACTGGTTCGCTCTCTATACGGTTTGAAGCAAGCTCCTCGTTGTTGGAACCGACGTTTTGTTCAAGCAATTCAAAAATTGAAATTTCAACAATCTCATGCAGACCCTTGTCTGTTTACAAGGAAAGAAGGTTCATCTTTGTTAATTATAGCTTTGTATGTAGATGATGGACTTATTGCTGGATCTAATTTTTCAGAGATAGAAAACTTAATTCATGATCTGAAGGAAGACTTTAAAATTACTGATGGTCCGCTTGAATCATTTTTAGGAATAGAGATCAAACAAAAAGAAAGTGGTGATATTTTTATTTCTCAAGGTGTGTATACTGAAAAGATACTTCAAAGATTTGGGTTAGAAAGTTCGAAAGCCCTTGCTACTCCATGTGATGTAAATGCGACTAAATCTCAGGAAGAAGTTACCACTGTTGATGTTCCCTACAGAGAGGCAGTAGGTTGCTTACAGTATCTTGCAGTTGCTACAAGACCGGACATAGCCTTTGCTGTGCATTTGGTTTCTAGAGCCTTGTGCAAACAAACACAAGAAGATTGGAAACATGTGAAACGAATTTATAGATATTTACGTGGTACAAGCAATTTTGGTCTTTGTTATAGGTCTCAAGTGCAGACAGAATTTTCAGTCTTCAGTGATGCTGATCATGCTGGCGATGAAAAGACCAGACGTTCTACATCTGGTATGGTTTCAATGAATTCATGTGGAGCAATCACATGGTATTCTCGTTTGCAACATTCTGTTGCAATTTCATCAACTGAAGCTGAATATGTTGCAGCTAGTGAAGCAGCTAATGAACTTGTTTGGCTCAAGTTGCTTTTCAAGGAGCTGGTTGGATATGATGGTACGCCTGTCCTGTATGTTGACAACCAAAGTGCCATAAAACTTGCTCAAAATCCTCAACATCATCGAAGATCAAAGCACATTGATGTGCGGTTTCACTCTGTTCGAGAGAAAGTGGAACGAGGAATTTTGAAAATAGAATATGTTCCAACATCAGAACAATTTGCTGATATTTTGACCAAACCACTTACAAGTGTTCCGTTTATGAAATTACGCAGTGGACTTGGACTGAGCAAAATGGACAAAACTTAGATTGACATTTTTGTTTTGAAATAATTGTTTAATATTTCAAGTTTGTTTTACTTTCATGTCATGTGCATAATATGTTTATTAGTTTTGTTCATTTTTGATGTTTTAAGATGAAAAATTGTTGAAATGTAAATTGGCCTTGATATCGGGAAGAAGTGTTGGGTTTAGGCGATATCACGCCAATTCTAGAAGACCTTTTGGCGGACTTACGCACTTTTGGCGCCACTGCTATTTTTCTCCTCAGTACGACTTTTGCTAACTTCGTTGTTGTTTGCGTTGTGTAAAGGCCGATGTGTTTTTAATATGTTTCTCTTGTAAATAAACAGTAATATGACTATATCAGGATTGATTCTTGAACTCTGCCAAAATATACAACACAAAGTCCAGTCCACTTTTAATTACCATTACATTGCTTGAATTACCATACAGTGAAATTTCTGCTAAGGAACAAAATTTGAGTAACCTTGAATTTAGCAGAAACAGAATTACACTATTCTCTTCAAAAAAGGTATAAATAAATACAAATGAAGAAACAAACATGTTAAAAATATAGCAATAATAATAATACTTGGTTGGTTTACATGTGGGCAATTCCACGTGACTCACGTTACAATTTGACGTGATTTTACAAAAGTAAATGTTATATATATTAAAGAAATACCATGCCTGATTTAAATAAAGATGTTGACAGTCATCTGGTATGCAGTGAGAATCTGTGGATGTCAGCATTTTAAATTTCAACAGAAATAAATGGTGTTTCAACCTGAATTTAACAGCGTGACTCACGTTACAAAAAAAAGGAACTCAAGTTTTTTGGGTAATTAAAAACCTAAGATTCCTCCTCTTTCAGAATAATAAAATTTAAAAACTGCTTTTCATGGCACAAAATATGTTTCTAAGCTGTGATATATACGAAAATAAAGTTCATTCTGCAGTCACTAATTGAGTTATTCAATATTTTGAGTGTGACTCACGTTACATAGTTTCGTGACTCACGTTACATCTCCGTTTTAGTCCTTTACTTTACATCTTATTTTGAAAACTTTGTGTAGAGATTTCACCTAAATTCAATTAAAATTAATGCTTAATGGCTTGTTTTCTTTAGTTGATCAGTTTTAAATACAGTAAAACCTCTCTGAGCGGTCACTTTTACAAAGCGGCCACCCCTCTTAACGGCCAATTTTTCGCAGCACGAATTTTTTTTCCCATAGACCTAGGGTTAAAATTCTCCTTAACAGCTGCCATCTAACCTCTCTGAACGGTCACAGAGTGGATTCATCAATTCAATTTTCCAAACATATGTTTGTCTTTTTTTATACTACTTCCCATATTTTCTCTGTGGCTGCATTGTACTGATTTCAAATTCTCAATTCATACATCTGGAAACTTTTACAGGATATTACACACCATTGCATTTTATCTGATACCAATCATAACATTTAATGTTGCATAACGGCTCTAAAATTAGTTGACTGCTGTCAGCAGTAGGCTCTTCAAAGAACTTACTTTTCTCATCCACTACTGATGAATAATTAAATTTTAAGCATCTCAAAAGAGAACAAGTGAGATGTTGACCTTGCTTTTTAAAATTTCTCTTATGTTCCAATTTTATATTTATAAAAAAAAAAATTCTCTCACTCAAGCTAATTTTTTAAATCATTTTTGTTTAGATTTTCTTGGGAGAAATAATTTTTTCAGCATGAGATCAGTGGACATTGAAATCTTCTTTTCAAATGTATATTACATTTACGGATGAGTATTGAGTAACTCACTTATGACTACAGTTTAACTGTAAGGTGAATTAACGGAATTTCTCCTTGTTTTGGCGAGTCTTCCTTAGTGTATTTACATATTTGTATACTTGTTGAAGCGATATTTAAGAAGTTTGAATTTAGCCAAAATTTCCTTTGAAAGTTTCATATGTTTATTTTTCAGCTTATATTGAATTGCTAGAGACAATATCCTTAGCTTTTCGACTTTTCTCGTTAGATATTCTTTTATTCAGAGACAATGTTTCTGTTTACATGCAATTTACTTCCCTTGCTTCAATTTTTCTCGGCACCTCTTCTGTCATACTGCAATTACTCGTTAAATATTTTGAAAAATTCTTTTACTGGAACGAAAAACCTTTCTTAGGTACGGAAGAAAAATATGTGCATGCATAACATAAACACATGCTACACATTGGAAAGCTGAGGGCCAAAACAGGGACCCCAGTGTACTAATTGAAAGATTATAAAACACTAAAAGAATTAAAATTACGCTATTTATATTTAATTTCATCAGTATTATTAATTATATATAAGTGTGTACAAGTGCTAACCTTCCCTTTAGACCCTAAAATACCATTAGGGCACATTAAATACTTTTAAGAAGCTAATATTAGCTTGTATTGGCTGTAACTCACTTTTCGCGTGACTCACGTTACAAAATAAACATCCTTATTTTTTGAATAAAAAAGCAAAAAACTCTAAATTGGCCGATAATTTCTTTTTTGTAATATACATGAGTAGGAGAAACAGGAAAAAAAATTTCATTTATAAGCTATAAAATTTGGAAATGTTAAAAAAATTAAGTTTTCGTGACTCACGTTACACAAAATTTAATGGTTCAAAAACTACTTTAAAAAATTATTTTAAGAATAAATTTCAAAATGAACTATTAATAAATGTTTTCTTATCGAATAAATCTGCTAGGAAAAAATGCAATTAAATTGTGGAAACATTCTAAACCAATAAAATATGCTCGTTTAAAATTGTGTCTAGCAGAGAGAGATTTTCACAAGATTGTGAGCTCATATAGCAAGTTCTCTTACAAAAAGAAAATGATTCGACTGAAGTTACCTTACTCTAATTTGTAAACTTCAATCAATATAGAGAACGTACAAAAAAAATTAAGACAATTTTTCAACATTTTTTTTTTAACACCGAATTCCCATGTTGCCTGGAATTGCCCATGTGTGTAATAACCCCCCCCCCTCCCTCCAGCACATTATTCTGCGGATACTCTTGTTTGAAGGCCACGGATAAGCACATCTAATGCAGAAGATAGAAAATGCTTTTTAACTAAATAATGTGATCTAACATTTTCGGGAGTAATTTACACATGTGCTCAACATGTGTGTATTTCCCCTCTTAATTTTTCAAAAGTATTTCAGCAAGAAATAAGCAAATATTTCAGTTAAGTTAACTCAGCTGATAACTAAAAATGCATTCCTTCCATTAATTCAATCAATAAAAATACTATATTTTCCCTCTGAATCAATGTTTATAGTAGCATGGTAAATTTGTGACATTGACAACTTCAGTATATCTTGCAAAGTAAATAATAATAGGCTCACGGACAGCAAGTCGCAGAAAAAAGTTTTCTCTATAAGCAAAAAGATAACTCAAACTCTTCTTTTAACAACTTACGTTTAAGAAGGCCTTGTGATTTCAATAGTTAACAACATATGTCGCTAATAGAGCATGCTGACGTAATGAAACAAGTTTCTTGTTAATCTTTGTTGATTATAACACATTTAGCAAAAGATTGAATTAGTATTGAAACATTTATACAAAATGAAAACTTTGTTTCAAAGTTATCCCATTTTTATTTTCACTAACGTAATGCATCCTAATCATTTTTATTATTTTCAGAACTGACATGCAATAGCTGTGGAAACTATTTTTGGCTCAAAGAAGACAAGAACCATCTTAGCGAAAGAAAACTAGAAATATACCTTGTTTGTTTCGTATTCTCCCTCTTGTATAATAAATGCCCATCTAACTGCTCAGCAGTATTTAAATGCTAACAAGTCTTCATTTCTGATTTTTCAGCAACTACCTTATCCTTTTGCAAAAGATAAAGTGAGCTAAAATTAAAACTCTCCAGACATTTTACACGCTGATCCAAGAGATCAGCGGTTTCCGATGACAATGTTTACGATCGCATTAAGGCCGTATCACACTGGGCAACTTTTTCCTCAACCTCAATTTTTCCCTCAACTTTTGTGAGCGTGACGTCGCGATTCTGTCGGCCGCTACGTCATTGCGTCTGCTGTGGGTTGCCGTGCGAATTGTGTCGTCTGCTATAAAACTTTTGACACCGTCTTCCAGAACGAATTATTATCACCTTTTACCGGCGACTTCCAAATGTTGCGCGCCACTTTTAGGCCTTTTAAAAGACTGCGCGCCACTATATTGTATAGTTGGGAAATAGATATACATTTTAATGCTCTTATATATCTGTGAGCTATCCAAAACGATGTTTTTTTGGATATAATGTTGTTTTAAATATATTTTGAAGCTGTAAGCAAATTTACAGGTTTAAAAATCGCATTTTTTGTATTAAAAAAACCAAGTTAGTTATAAATATCTGAATATCAATAAAAGTGTTGATATTTATAACAACTCATTTTTTAATACAAAAAATGATTCTTAAACCTGCAAATTTTGTTACAGCTTTAAAATAAATTAAAAATTAGTATAATTAATCATTCACAGTACATTCTTACCAGAAATTTTTATTTCGTGATTATAATGAGGGTTTTTTAGTATATTTAAAGATATAAAAAATTACAGATTTAAAAATCATTTTGAATTGATAAAAGACTTATTTAATATGAAAAGGAATTGTACAACCTGTAATTTTGTATACAAGTTTTTGCAATAGCTATGAATCACAGCTTTTTTCCATCAAAAGGATAGGTTTTCATTAATTTTTACCAATAAATGATTTTTTATTACATACTATTTCAGATGTTCCCCATAACATCCCCTTCCCACCCCCCAAAAAGTATTCTTTTAGTGATTAATTTTAAAATTAACTTACTCTTCCTTACTCGTATCTGAATTAAATCTGTTTTAAATATTTTCAAATACTTCTTAACTTAAACAGAGCAGTTTTATTCAACTTTCTTTCTTCAAGTGTACATGGTTAAAGACGTGTGTGCTTCTATGTGTATATACATAGTCCAATCTAAATAAAACAAAAAAGTGGAATTGCTAAATTTTTTATTTTTATACAGTAAAGCCTCGTTTATACGTTTTTTAAGGGACTGCATGAAAAAACGTACAAATAAAAAAACCCATAATAGGTATATGTTAATATGTATTGGAATCTGCCGGGACCACTTGAAAAACGTATAAAAGATAAACATATAAACCGTGCTTCACTGTATCTAATGTGTTACTATCGTTAATGTACACCCTCTGTACATGATTCCTTCTGTTTTTTCTTACAAATATGCACATGACATTTATTCTTTTTTTTTTTTAAATCAAGACTACTTTTTAAATACAGTCGAGCCCGCGTAATGGAATAGCCCTTTTGCCACGAAAAAAAAATATTCTACTAAGCGGCATATTCCATTATCTGGGATTAAAATAATGCATTACATCATTTGGTACACTGAAAATGTATTATAGTATTATCTCGCTTTTATAAAGCGAGATATTCCTTTAACTGATATTCTAATAAGCGCGCTCAACTGTACTAAAGAGTTAATATACAACTTATAAAAAAGTTAGCAAGTTTTGATGGTTAGTTTTTCAACCAATTTAGGCATGTTTGTACTGTTTTCCATAGTTTGAAAGATGAACTGAAAATGATTTAGTTGAATCATGTACATACATTCCACTCAGTAAGAAATAACTAGCTGTACTTCTGTTCTCTGAGAGAAAGTATTATCTTTAATAATGCATAAAAATACATATAAAATAAACTTATATTTTTTACTAAATAACCGAAACTCACGCATAAAATTCATACTTATGCTTTATTTACAACATGTTCACACAGAAAATATACAATTTCATTTACATAACAGAATATATTCATAAATACATGAAAATCATAAATTTTTCAATAAATGCCTTGCTTCAACCGAGCACAGCCAGTTCTGACCGCCATTTCTAACATCTGTATCCAATAACGACCTAGAATTATTTCTCGCATTATCTAAATTTATGAAAAAAATAGGATAAATGTATCAAATAAAGATATGCAACTTGTGTATATTCAGTGAGGAGTTCGACACTTACAAGCCGGCCCCTAACTTTGAGAACTCAATGCATCTCCATGTATAACCAGGTATGTTTTTTTTTTTTTTTTGATAAAATATGCATGGAGTCTACCTTTTTCTAGTGGCGCACATAGCACCCCCGCAGTGCAAGGGGGTAGAGGCATTCAAGTTTAGTTTTGCTAAAGCGTTTTTTCCTTTCCGGGGACCAGTGAGGCAAGGGTACGATACTGAATTATTATTAGGAGTATTATTATATTCTAAAAATAAGTTGCAGTTTCAGAACATCATATCTACAATATGAATAAATAGGCTAATTACTTACCACTAAACTACTTCTACAAAAGTAAACACAATATACGGTTTCTTTTTAAATACTGTTGGTTCCAAGAAATATTATTCAATTGAGCGAGGATCTTTAACATTGCGTCTACGGCTGGGAAATATTCTGTTCCGGGATGTTTTATTTGTATAAGAGGGTATTCGTTTATCCGGTATCCGATTAAGCGTAGATGACAGTAATTGTAGAAAGAATTAAGTTTTCTTTCAAATAGTAGTAACAATAGAAAAGGATAGTTATCAACATTTAGCTAATTATTGCATCAAAGACCTTATCAAACATGTTCTTGGAATTAAATGAGGAATCAAGTGTATATTTTTATGCAGTCAAGGAAAAAAAATATGCTTTAAATTTTGTACTAGCACAGCCAGAATTAACTTCTAGGAGGTATATTTGGCAAAACAGTCTATATGTTTATAATATGTTTATAAACTTTAAATAAGTTTATTCAAACATGCATCAAACACGCAATATGCATTCAAACACGCAATATATCAAACACGCAATATGCATTCAATTTTTAAAAAAGAATATAGGGACAGGTGTAGTAAAGTAATCATACATCAAACAAAAGGCTATTTTTCAAAAAATATAAAATGGTTGAATTTGTACAAAAGTTTTAGTTTAGATTTTATCAATTAAGAATTAAATTTTAAATTCAAATTTCACTATATTCAATTCTTCTTTTAGCGACAGCCAAGGTCTGATTTAGCATTATTTTTTAAAACAATGTTTTAACTATTTTTAACGATTACATTTTTAAAAACATCTCAAGGGGGACCCTTCTTACCCCATAGTAAGGGGTAAGTGAGTCACCCACCTTTTATTTGAATTCAAAGCAAACATATATAAAAAAGGGTTGTGGGTTTTGCTTGATAAAGTAAGCAAAACTTTAGTATGAAATATTTTTTGTAAATGAATCCATTAACGAGATATATACTTTAATTTAACTCAGTATTGTAATATAGTTTAGCCTTGAATATTTAATTGTATTAAGTATTACTTTTATGTTTAAACGAGAACGTGACTTTCATATTTTAAAATTAAGAGAACGACTTGAGATTTGAGAAATGTTGTTGCGTTAAGTTTTTTCCTAAATTATATGTACTTTAATAAATTACTTAAAATGTTATAAAGTCTACCATTATTATTTATATATATCATCCAGAGTCTCGATACATCATATGACAAGTATGACAGAAAATTATGAAATGAAATATGAAACAATTACATCTGTGAAATTTATTGAAAGCCTACTGAAGCCCTGAAATTTATTACACTAAAACTAAACATGTCAGTACATTAAAGTAGTTTTCATAAATTCTTCCTTTTGATCACAAATGGTCAGAGTTCCATCATTAACTGCATGTTAAGCACAGGGTTAATTAAATAGGAGGTGACATCATTTGAGCTCTTGCACATGTCAGTTTTATTATACACTTTTTACCATTTAAGAAGAAATCCAGAGTATTAACGCTTAAAAATAAATTGCGGGGACTACAAGGCTTCACTACACTTCTTTTGGCAGAAATTAAGCCTGGTTAAATCTAAAATAGTTCAAGACAATTTTTACATGCAGAAATCAATATAAGAACAGAAATTGTTTTCCTGGAAATTAAAATATAAAAATAAATGACTCTTATCGCAGTAAAAAAAATTACAAACCTTCCTTATTTT
Organism: Uloborus plumipes; assembly: GCA_038373865.1. Lineage (NCBI taxonomy): Eukaryota > Metazoa > Arthropoda > Arachnida > Araneae > Uloboridae > Uloborus > Uloborus plumipes. Next base: position 35,555 of record JAXGGA010000353.1, on the reverse strand, counting down.
CTTCTCCGCAGGTTTTCAGGGCTGAGGGACATATCCTAAAAGCCAAATGAGAACAAATGCTGAAAATTATATTAACAGACAATTGCAATCACTTGACCATTGGGATGAATTCTCTTTATTCCATTAAGTCTTTTCTTTTTCCTATAAGTATTTTTCACATATATTTTAAGCTGCATAAACAATGAACAAAATATAATGAAAGAGATAATTGTAAACACAGTATAACTCAAACAATTAATAAAAACAATGAAATATTATGCACATGTGATTTACACCACTAACAATATAATACCTATACCTATGGGTATGAACTCTTTCATAAAAAAATAATATCAAGGGGGCCTTGATGGCGCTGAGGTAGAGAGTGCTTTCTACAGTTGGAGGCAAGGGTTCAAGTCTCGCTTAGCTCATGGATGTCCTGACTTCCTTACTGTGTGTATTACAAAACTTTGTTGTTGTCATGTAATATACATCAAAAACTTTGGTAAGCTTTTTTTATTCTTACTGACGGGGTATAAGCCACCCTGTGTGGGTTGGGCAAAAACCTCTAAAAAAACCTTCAAAAAAAATTAATAGTGTCGGCCCCACTTAAACGAATACTGTCGGTTCCAAGAAATATTATACGATTAGCGGGAACACAGTGCTATGTGATAACCACATATAACTAAGTTTAATAGGCACAAAATGAATCAGCTTTGATTTTGACAGAAATCAACTGGTGTATTTAATGTTATTTCAAATGATTAGCTAATTAATTTCTTTGTTTTTTTGCCATCCAGGAGTTCATGCCCAAGTAAGCAAACAGATGAACTGTCCCTGGAATGCAGTAAATTAATGATTTTACAAGAATATAGCTTTCTGTAAATTAGCTTTCTGTTATAGTTGTTTGTAATAGATCTTTTTGTCAGAAAATGGGAGATTATTTTTAAATAAGTAGACTGCGTGGAAACCATTGCATATATTTCATGATGAAATAGAAGCAATGTGCATACCGTCATTGGAAAAGCACTTAAAATTCATATATATAATTAAATTAAAGATAATTTTATAAAAACTCCTGCAATGTAATGCACATGAATGAAATAGTTGCAATAAGAGTACTTCCTGGACGTTATTATTTTAAACAAGATGACAAAAAAAAAAGGATGAAAAAGGAAAACATTTCAAAACTGCAATCTGTGTTCATAAAGTTTTGGTCATTTCAGAACTTAGCAACATTTTACCTCCAAAGTTCAATTCAAGAAGTCATTAACTGAAATATAAATAGTTTGGCGTCATTAAATAGAAACGTCGCCAAGCTTACCGCCATTCAGTAACCAAGCTTAAAATTAAAAAATATCTCACTTTTTACATTTTTTTCGGAAATACAACAACTACAATTACATTTTAAAGCAATTTCATAATTGTTCTGCTTGTAACAGTCGCGCACAGAATCAAAAATAAGTTATAATACTCACCGACGATGAAAAGTGCTGCTGCAGCTGGCCCTATTGTCCACATAATTCCTCCTGAATCCTTACCATCAGATGTCTTTTTCATATAGAAGGATCTGTTGTGTCCCATAGAGCTTTGTGCGGGCGGATTAAGTCGATAAAATACGCCTCATATTCTACCGTCCACTTCATTTTTTTCCATTTCAGTGTACTCAGCTACAGAAGCCGCCATGTTGAATCTTCCTCAATTTCATACTGCTCTCCTATTGGCCAAAACCGCTGAAGTTGCCCGATTTTTTGCCTCCGCTGTCCAAAAATTGAGGCTAGCGGAACAATAGAGTGGATGACGTCACGCTCGAAAAAGTTGAGGGAAAAATTGAGGTTGAGGGAAAAGTTGCCCAGTGTGATACGGCCTTTATTTTCCCCTGTATTTTCCGCATTTATCACTCACTTCCACTTCTGAATATGGTGTTGCCAATAATATAGTCTTATTTCGTATGAAATACGATGGAGGTTTAATATTCTGGAGTCTGATTACCATACGGTATTTGTCATGCATGACAAGTATCAAAAATTAAAACAGAATGTTTAAAATTTGCGCTAGCTGGGTGTGATCAACTTGACTTTCGTTTTTTGATTACAGAGTATTGGATTTGATATTGAACAAATGAGGTACTTTCACGCCGAGAAGAAGAACACCCTGGCCAAAATAGTCGTATGCAAAACAAACGCACATGGTAGTGTTAATGTTTACGAGAGTGGTATGGTTGTCGCAGTAATAAATTTTTTTCTCCAAGAAAAACCGTGACCAGTTGTTGTACATATGGATTTACGAATAATAATGGAAAAGAAGAATGCAAGGAGAAGGAAATATTCCTCGATTTGTTTCTATATTTTAATTGTGAGCTTAGAAAAGATTTTTTGTCATGATACAACCGGGTTGCTTCACGTCGCCATGTATGGCCACGAGCATTTGTTCCGAACGCTTCGAAGAATCATGTTTCAGGGTCCATTAGCTGTTCATGCAAAAATTAATGTTGAAAAGAAGCTGTACCAGCCATTTATTCCTTTTCACAAGATACCTAGAAAAGATGACACTTGAAATTCAACGAGTATCTGATACACAGTAAGTTATTTTGTCATCAATCCATACTTTAGTCGTTATGTTTATATGAATTTTGCTTTCATCAAAATCAATGTTTGGAAAAAAAAATTGTGTGGTTTTTCATTTATTCTCGGAAAAAGAATTAAGTACGGGGGGGGGGGGGGACTTTTTATTTATTGATCAGATCTTTATTTTCATTTATTTATTTATTTTTTTGACTTATTATTATTTATTTGAAGCTTTGAGTATCAAAAAACTTAACTTTTTAGTTTTTAGAACTTGATAAATTATTTTCTTTTGTTGTTTCAAAATGTTGATCTTGCTGCTCCTGCATTTTGTGTCTAATTAATTTATTTCCCTACTTAACATTAGTTTATTTCAGTTCAGGTTTTATTTTAAACATTAATGGAATGCTTATGCTCCAGATAGCTGTGGCTTTGGGTTAATTGTGAATCCGTGTGGTATTTATCAATTTTATTTTCTTCTCAGTAGTAACATAAACGCTACAGAAAATATTATTGAAACTAGTCTTTTTAGCAGGGCATGGTATTTATATCTGGTTTAGTAATTTCCTGTTGAAGAGGTGTAGAACTGCAAACATTCTACGGCGAATCCCACTATCAGTCACAATATTGTGTAAAACATGACACTAAACCTCTACTTATATTAAAAACTGAGTATATTTCTTTCTTTCTATGTCATGCTTCTTTCTCCTGAATGCCGTTGAACTGAAAGTCGAACTAGGTACATATAGATTCTTAATTTTTCAGGTTTTGTTAGTTTTAATTTATATAATTAGGTATATGATTTTAGTAATCAAATTTGTGGCGATTTGTCCTAACTGATTAAACATGAAATCCATTGTTAAAAAACGTAGTTGATATGAAACAGTAATAATAATGATAATTTTGAATGAAGACTTAACTGAATCAAAAAACATGAAACTCATTAGTGGGCCACACACGTGGTATGTCTTTAAATCTAATGAATATTAAATTATATCAAATAATAGTACAGCATCAGAATGAAGTAAAAGTTAAGGGGTGGGGACGTTATGCATCAACATGCTGCAGGAAGCCAATCTAGCTGCCCTGGCAGCTAGTACTCATCTATCCATTGAATTATTTAGTACAATTTCCTAGTACTGTTAACATTTTGTGAAATTTTAGCCAATCTCGCACCTAAGCTTGCAGAGTGCCTAGTAGCATATATTTAACTAATAAAGGTTACTACTCTTTTTGAGCACAGGTATTCTTGGTGTGAAGGCCCGCAGAAGTTACATAGTTTGTTGTAACAGAATATTTTTGGTTGAAGCTGTTGAAGTGAATGTTACTTTTATTGCATATACACCAAGTACAAATTTATCTTAAAATTAGATTTCTTTTGAATAGTTTTTGTAATTTAATATTCCTTTATTTTATCTCATTAAACCATTGTCATGATTCCTCTAATAAATATTTTTGGTACTCATCCGTTAGCCGGGAGCAAGCGAAAAATCGAAACTTTCCAAGGGAGCGAATGATAAATCCTTCAACGGAATGTGGAAAATGTTCAACTGTAAACAAATATGGTTGTAAGAAATTAGGCGGAATTGTATATTATTTGGCGATAATCATTCAGTGAAATTTCGCTTGCGCCTGCCTACCGGATAAGTATCATATTTTTTATTCTTTAATCTTTTCTTGTATGGAAATATACCTCTTGGGGAACCCGCCTTGCTTCTGCAAAAAGGGGTAATGCGCTTTTTGCATCATACCTCCAAAGTGGCATCTATACTTCAGCACTATTCGACCTGAGCCACAGCAGTCTACTCAACCGAGTGGTTACTTGTGTGCTCAGGTGAGGTGAGAAAGTTGTTTTACTGTGCTCCAGTGTGGATGCAACTTTAAGGTAGTGTGGAAATTGATGCAGTACTTTCTCTTTCTTAAAAAAACTTTTCATACTCAAAAGATATTTGCATGCAAAAAATTGTTTCCCCTCTAGGTTATTATACCTCAGCTGGAGCGGCTGACTTCTCATCAGATTCAGTGAAAAATTTTGCATATGTGAGAGCTGATTTTCATTTCAAAATGAAATTATTTTATCCGAATGTGCTTTTGTTATTTTTACAAAAGAGAAAGAAAAAATGTTGACTATTCAAAATTGTTAAATAGGTTTTTAAGACTAGTGAAAAATACTTATTTAAAGCACTAAAATATTTCCACCATTAATGGGCAGTTTAGTCACGTATCATTATGTCCCATTAAAAACTTAACTGGAATTAATTTTGTAGATCAAATTAAATTGAAAGCTAAGTAGGTAAGAGTAGAATTAAGATGGTAGTTTCGTTTTAATTAATTTACCAGTAATAAAGCTAAAATTATGTTCAAATAGAGCAACTGGTTAACTTGGTTGTTTTCGATGATGTTGGTGTAGTGTGGTGTTTTCATACAGCATACAGGATGGGTTAGCTGGAAAAAATATTAGAATGTGCTTGGCTAGTCACCGGTTGCTTTATGCGAACATACCCTAAGTTGACAGGTGAAAAAATAGACTAAAAATTACAACACACACAAACACAATGACCTATACTTTGCAATGACTTGATGCATCCATGTGGGAAAATTATGCATTGTAAAACATGTTCCACTTGTAGTGAGAGATTTCATGTTCAGAACACACTATTGTCATCGTTGGTGGGAGAATATAAAATATTAATGAGTCCATACTTCTGTTAAACTCGTTTATTGTTTTGCAAAATATTTCTAATTTTCATATCAACAGGATCATTCCCAGGGCAGAATTGCAACATTAAACTTTGTCTCGGTGTCAACTCAAATGATCCAGCTAGTGACGTACAAGTAAAATATGTAAACAATACTATGCTGTGAATTCCAAACATTAATACATCATATAAAATTTTTGGTCAATTAATCAAGTATTCATATCTTACAACTTATTAAAATCGAAATAAAATATTGACATTTATCTGTGAAAAATACAAATAAAAAACCATTAACATGTTGACTGCCAAGAAAGGTAAAATCTATAGCACATGAGTTGTGTTAGAAACTGTACCTGTTAGCCAGTTTTGATTCACTGGTACCTCCTCAAAAGCCAAATATTTAAATTGATGTCAGTGTACTAGACAAATTCAAACCTGTACGAAAACAGTAAATCTTTATCGCCTATGAACTAACTCACAGTCAAGTCTGTCTACTAAAATGACATGCTATGAATTATCTTGTGTGGCAGTCAACGTGTTAGATACTAGGGCTTGGTCAAGAAAAAGATCCATAAACGGTATCATGCATTCAATGAAACAGAATTAGTAGCTATGTGGAATACTTTTTTATTGTATGCGCCATTCATGCGAAGTTCATATAAACTATGTGGTATACTTTTTTATTGTACTTGTGATTTGGGTGGTATATGCTGAGGTGGCAAAAGTCATGGGATATCACGGGACGCGGGAGCGTCCCGCCCCGCCAAGAAAACTAAATACAAGCCGCCAAGAAATTTCCGTCGCCAAGAAAAATGTAAAAGAGCGACTAAGGACTGTTTACGCGAGTAACCAAATCGGGGTTTTCTCCCCTTTGTATCTCAGCCCCATAAAGATCCCTAGAGTTCATTTTTGGTATACTCAATCTCCAACGGCCCCTGACGGCACATACTAAAGCAAAACATCCAGGACCCTCAGGGGGAGGGGTGATAAATGTGAAAAAATCGCTATTTTTCGCACTTTTTAAAAATGGTTTGACAGGGGTCCAGACTAAACGGTAACTCGGATTGAGCTCTCATTTTGCACCCACATTTATTTTGTCCCAAAGCTCGGCATAGGGTTTTTTCGACCCCCCACCCCCTCCCCCCTCGTTTTTATTTTCCGCATCTTTTCTCCCCGGGGGTCTTAAGTGTTGATTTTTGGTATGAATATTCTCGATGAGACCTTGAGGGCGTATACCAAAATTTACCCCCCGGGGTCATTGCAGGCCGGAGTTATTAATGCTTAAAATTTGTCCGATTTCTATCAACTATAGATCTGTTCAACGTCTGAGCATTTATGTTGTCATTGTTGGGCGACGAGGAAAGAAAACTCAATGATTTATAATTTCATCTGTTGCCAGTTTCTATTTGTTAACAAATAAAATATTTGTAATTGATTTTATTGCATAAGGCTATTAAAAGGGATCTTCAATTTAGTTCATTTTAATATGAGATCGGCACTTAGGGTTGGGGTTTTTTTTTTTAAACTTTTACTTTAATTGTAGTATTGTTAGCAACTAGCTTTGTTTTGCGTTGGTTCGGGTGGTACATTGTGATTGATTTCAAATTTATCCTAGACTGAAGAAGATCCTTGAACTTTTGCACCAAATGCATGCCGCCAAGAAAACCACATATGTCGGACCGCCAAGAAAAATGTTGAAGGGAAAAAAAACATGCAAACAAGGGCGTAGCCAGGACTCACGTTAGGGGGGTGCAAGCAGGTGACACCCCAAAAGGAGGTCACTGTGACCTCCCAAAAAGTTCTTATCCGATACAAATTGGCTGATGAAATTTGAAAATAGTGAGACAGTATTGCAAGGCTGAACTTCTTTATTTATTTTCTTTAATTTATTTATTTATTTTCATGACGCCTCACGTCTCTTTTGATAGACATAGATTAGTATGCATTATTGTATTTTATTTATTTATTTTTTAATCATTCACAGTAAAGTTCTGAGTTTCATTCAGTAAATTAAAAATTTTCTCCTCAAAAACAAGCAAGCTTACTATCATTTTCTGAAAAGTAATCAATACTAGATATAATAACGCAGTTTATATAAAATTCCCAAAAATTTACATAAAAGTCAAATTTTTTAATAAAAACAGAAAGAAAAAAGCAAGAAAGAAAGAGAAAAAAAGTGCTTGAAATTCTATTAGCACAAAAAAGGAAGAAATTATGAACTCAAAGAAACTATACTTTATTCAGTCATGCACACCTTAAACCAATGGATGGTATAAAATATTTCTAAAAGAACAAAACAGTAGTTTTTTTATAGTTCTGCACCAGCATGTTACAATGAAAAGCATGAAAGGGGACAAAATCGTTTGTCAAAAAAATAAATAAATGGGAGGTCACAGTGACCTACCATTGGCTCTGATCTAGGGGGGTGCATCTGCACCCCCCTAGCTACGCCCTTGCATGCAAAGTAAATTTTGAAGAGAAAAAAAAAAAAAAAAAACAGGCAAAGAAATAATACACTAGGTGGCCAAAAGTATCCGGACACTTTCAAAAATTTACATTTTTAGATATAACTCGAGAAATAGGTGATCAATTGTTCTTTAACTTTAGTCATACAAAATATATTCTTTACCGAACATTTCCAAGTTGAAATTAAATTACCCTTGCATTTGGGGGACGATAAAAAGGGGGGTCGAAAGAAAAACCGCTTTTTGACCATAACTCTTTGAAAATAGCTCGGAATAAGCTATGCATTTCAGTAATTAATTAGCATACTATGTATAATTACTGTACAAATTCAAATGAACGTACCACTCTTACTTCCGAAGATATGAAACATTTTTTAAAAAACGGCAATTTTATTTGAAGGGTTTTTGCTCATAACACGCAGAATTTTTGATCAAACCTTATCAAAACTTCAGGAAAGATGACAAAATACAAGAGAAAGAACATACTAAAACGGTTTTTAAAAATATTAAAAATCCGATGAGATATGAACGTTAAAAGGAAATAATTTTGCACGGCGCATGCGCGAAAGACAGAAATTTATAACTACAAAAATATTGTAGCCTGGTGTATACTGCATCTTATAAAAAAAGTTCCAGTTGAATATCGTAAAAATTGAAAAAGATATCAGCGATCTAGTGAGCTGTAATTCATTCATTTGCAGTCAATTCATAAATGGAGAGGGGTTGTTCACAAATAGTGTGGGGACAATCGAGCATATTTTTCAATGTTAAATTGTATACTGTTTAAAAATTTATATTTGGCATAGAAGTCACATTTCGCCCATTCGGCCAAAAAGACCTTATAAGTAGGTGGCCAAAAGTATACGGAGACCCCCTGAAACGTTGATTTTGAACGATGACGAAATAACCTTTATTTTAAAAATAGCTCTTTGTGGACAGACCCTCACTATGTATGTATTCTCTGGGAATGAATGAAATACAGCTCACTAGACCGCTGATATCTTTTTCAATTTTCATGATATTCAACTGAAACTTTTTTTATAAGATGCAGTATATATCAGGCTACAATATTTTTGTAGTTATAAATTTCTTTCGTTCGCGCATGCGCCGTGAATTTTTTTTTCCTTTTAACGTTCATATCTCATCGAATTTTTAATATTTTTAAAAACCGTTTTAGTATGTTCTTTCTCTTGTATTTTGTCATCTTTCCTGAAGTTTTGATAAGGTTTGATCAAAAACTCTGCGTGTTATGAGCAAAAACCCTTCAAATAAAATTGCCGTTTTTTAAAAAATGTTTCATATCTTCGGAAGTAAGAGTGGTGCGTTCATTTGAATTTGTATAGTAATTATACATAGTATGCTAATTAATTACTGAAATGCATAGCTTATTCCGAGCTATTTTCAAAGAGTTATGGTCAAAAAGCGGTTATTCTTTCGACCCCCCTTCTTATCGTCCCCCAAATGCAAGGGTAATTTAATTTCAACTTGGAAATGTTCGGTGAAGCCTATATTTTGTATGACTAAAGTTAAAGAACAATTGATCACTTATTTCTCCAGCTATACGTAAAAATGTGAATTTTTGAAAGTGTCCGGATACTTTTGGCCACCTAGTGTATTAATGCAAAAACATGTGATGTCTCCCCAAAAACAACAGTGTTGTAAAAAAATCCCCCGCCAAGAAAACCCATATGCTATAAGTAAAAACACTCTATATGAGATGCTTTTCGCTGCAACAATGAATGAAGCAACGCCACTCTGACTTTGAAGATGAAAATATGCTGCCTGCAAAATCTTGCTTTTGAGTATCTAAGTTTCTTTTTAAGAAAGAGAAAGTACTGCATCAATTTCCACACTACCTTAAAGTCGCATTCAGACTGGAGCACAGTAAAACAGCTTTCGCAACTAACTTGAGCACGCAAGCAACCACTCGTGTGAGTCAGAATGCTGTGGCTCAGGTCGAACAGTGCTCAAGTATGGATGCCACTTTGGAGGTATGATGCAAAAAGCGCATTACCCCTTTTTGCAGAAGCAAGGCGGGTTCCCCAGGAGGTATATTTCCATACAAGAAAAGATTAAAGAATATTATTATAGACAATGTTAGGAATTGATAGGATAAAAGCTGTTCACAAGAGGAACCATTTACAATTCTCAGTGGTTTAGTAAAAGTAAGGGAATATAGAATGATAAGAATCAATGAAAGCAAGTTTTGACTTTTACAGTCAATGAAGGTGTATGAATTAGGATATTTCTTCACATAGGAATATTCTTCCATCTAAAATTCCAGCAAAAATCTAAAAAACACAAAATTTCTTCAGTAAATTAAACTATTTTAATAATAACATAACACTATTATTTTTTTTAGCAACAATTGTAAAAAAAAATATATCTGTACAAATCATGCAAATGGACTTAGGTGCAGAAAACATTTACTTTGAATTACACCCCCCCCCCCAACTCATTTAATAAGTGACAATTTTTAACAAAGCGCAGTCCACCCCCGGTTTTAGGTTTTACCGCGTGGTACATTTTTTCCCACTGTGGTCCGACTAAAAACGTAAAATTTGGGTTCAACTGTAATTACAAAATGACATTTGGTGAAGCAACCTAAAAATTTTACTTCATTTTATCATTTAAAAACCTTTTTATAATAATTAATATTTCATAATTAATTGTAAAAGTTGAATTATAAGACTGAAATTTTTGAAGCAAGTAATATTTATCAGGAGTATAATTGCTTCGCTTTACAATTTTAATCTTGTTATCTTGTAACTAACTAACTTTTCCCATTTGTTGTTTGTATATGTACATCTTGTTTACATTAAATACATTGAATAGAATATCAAATACCCGTATGAAATATACTTTATCCTCGTTTTTCATTTTACTAAATGAAATTCAAAAACTTGTCATGTAACTCTTGACGAAACTGAATGAAACTACTTTCAAATAGTTTCTTGCCTGTTCCTTGATAGAAATGCCAACTAGATCTGCTGGGCTGTAGAGAATCTTTGCAAATTTCTCATAGGTATACACAATAAATTGAGAAAGTGTTTAGGTTTTGAAAGATCATCCAAACTTGTATATTGTTATAGACTATTGCAGAGTGTAAATAATGTAACATGCGATCTTCAATGGGGATAATATTATAAATAAATCATACTCTGGTTAACACTTAATCATTCTTTCCTACGTATTCTTTGTTGTATGTTAGTAATTTTTTTAAAAGCTATTTTCTGAATTTCAGCAATAAAAGGGGCAGAAAGGGGTTTCTCGTGTTGGTTTAACTGGTTTTTACTGTCTCAGTAGAAACCTATCAACCCTGAATATAAGGCATACAAGTTCAAAAAAATTTGGGATTTGTGCAACTTCTGGGGTAAGGGAATATTTTAAATCGCTTTAAAATATCGAAAATGAAACATTTCTGCCTTTTAGTCAACCTATCACGAAATTCCCCCATCTTTGAATAGGCCGCTATCTTAGTCAAACATTCATTTTATTCACCTTGTTATATAAACATAAAAAGATGAGTGACTTTGACATAGACAACGAAAGCAGATAACTTATTTGTTAGTCAAATCCATTTTATCATGAAATTAAAAATTTGAAACTCTTTAGTCGTTGAATGATGTCAATATAATTATCAATCCATAAAATCCACTGTAATTGAGTAAATAAGAAATCTCATGTGTAATTTAATTATGCAGCTTAATAAAGTCTTATTTAAGGCATATTGATTAGAAACGTAAAATCAGCTAGAGTGATTGCTGTAGTAAATTTTTATTTCATAAGTCTGTTTGCTCAGTTGAACATTTAATATGATTCTCCTGTAGTAACAAAAATATCAATACACTCCCTGTGATATACTTGATTCGATAAAACTCACTACAGAAAAGTGCAGACTCTCTACGTAATAAACAAAACTTTCAAAGCTCTCTACGAATGTTTAAAACGCATAAAAATATGAACTACAAAAAATAGTCAACAGCAAAATCTGAGGGAGAAGAACTTTTTATTATTTCCATAAGTTGTTCACTTACCTGTTGAAATCGTACGTTCGAAACAAACTTTTATTTAAACCCCTGAAAAACTTTCATTTGTTCTACAGTATATTCGTTTGCATTAAAAAGAATTTGCTCAAGTTTTCAGAACAAGTATACATTTAGAACAAACTAAAATCGTTCAAATAGCAGTGAGACTAAATTGTCTGTTTATCCAATTTTGCAACGGCGAGATGACAGCAACTGGGTGGCCAGCAATGGATTCCTAAACATAAGCATCAAGTCAGCAGAGAGAGTCGCTGGAGAGTCGTATGGTAAAAAGGTCGGGAGTCGTATGGACAACAAACGGCTGTGACGTCACGTGAAAGTACCTCATACTGATTTTCAAGAAGGATCTTACCCATATGGCAACGGTCTATATTAGAGTCCTATTATTACGTATTCCCTGACGTATTCATATAGGACTCTAGCCTATATTAATGCTTGTTATAATGACTGTATTATAGCACAAATTGAAAGCTTTATTTATTATGGAAGCGTTCCGTTTTCAGGCCCATCGGTTCAAAGTTTCCCAGGGGGAGGGGGGTAAAGGGGTACACGATGTAAATTTTGCCAAAAAAATGACAAAAACTACGCTCACTTACGTGTAAATACATTGATTTCCCAAAGTCGGAGGGGGGGATTTCCCCCCTGACGACCTAAATGACGGCCCGTCCGTTTTAATTTTATTTTTATATGATAGAACAATATATAGGTGAACATTATCCGTGAAAAAAAATTGCGATACGACAAGTAGTTTTTTTTTTAGTAATTTTCAATGTTCAAGTAAACGGTGACGTCATATGGCTCCTGGATTTTTAGCTCTTCGACCGCGACCGCCAAGCTGGTGCAGAAAGCTTTGTGTATCCGCCCCAGCGGAATCATATCTTCAGCGCTTTCACAGCACTGGTCCTAAGCCCGTCATTAAGGGGTGTAGGGGGGGTGTCAACTGCCCCACCCCCTCCTTACTTTTAGAAATCAATGTATTTACGTATAAGTGGGTGTGGTTTTTGTTGTTTTCCGAGGAAATTGTTTTGTGTTTGTACCCTTTGATTCCCCCCCCCACCGCCCCCCTGAAAAAGCTTGAATTGACGGGCCTGACTGAAGGACTGCCGTAGTAAGTAAAAGTCGCCGAGTAACGTCTTTCTAAATATTAAAAATGTTAATATGGTTTTCGCCGCAAAAAGGTTATCAAAAAAGGCATCATCGCTGACACCCGTCGTAGGTTATTGGATTGCTCTTTGACGAATCCAATTTATATATTAAATGAATAGACTTGAACTAATTGATAGGGAAAAACTCCGCAATGAAAAGCTCGTACAGCTGCAATATTTTGTGTGAGAATTGCTTTATAGCCTTATGACGTCACTGGTTTCGTTTCTGAAGGCTCGTTTAATTTCGCCCGAGTGTGTTTTTTTTTTTTAAAAACGCATTAAAAACGTAGCGTTTTAAAATTCGGCGATGGTGAATTTGTGTTTTGTAAGTCTCTTAACGATATCTAGTAATTAAAGTAGGAATATTTGATATCTCTTATGGTTTATATAGAGATCAATACGAGTGTGTACAGAGTGCTGAAAAAGGGGATAAATGAAAAGAAAATGTATAACTGTTTACGATTTTCTGATGATGATCCAAGAGGCTCTCAGTCTGGGAAACGCTATGAAAAATAAAGAATTTGACCAAATAACTAAACATAAGCGGACTTAGGCTGTGAATTCTGGGGGTGAAACTAACCGCGATTTCCGCCCCCCCCCCCCGGAATTCCCGGGTAATCAAAACAAAAATTTTAGTTTTCCAATCAAGCTTTTTTTTTGGGCGCACGGAGAGTAAAGTTAGTAATTTTCGGGAGGGAGTCCGTGGAAGTCCGGACTTTGAGAACCTCTGAAGCAATGACGTATTTAAGGGGAGTCCAGGGGTCCGGACCCCCCAAACCGGATGTCTTTTATCTTAGTTCTCATCACTTACCTCAGAAAACCACAACCAAGACAGAAGATGCTTTTTTAATTTAAGTATTCCTATTAATTGAAAAGTTTTTAACTTCCAAGTCAATTCAAAACGCGAGAACCTCCAAATGTAATTCTGCAAATTTTCTGCAGTATCTTCAAATTGATGAAGAAATTTCGCAGAAATCTGCAAAATTTCTGCAGATTTCATGCAGAACTTTGCTAAAGAATCAAATTTTCCTGCGAAAATGCCGAGTTTGAGTTAAATCAGTGTCATTTACGGGAAAATTAGATCTACTTCTAAGTAAAACCTGTGCAGAAAATTTACAGATTTTTTAACAAAATTTGACGATTTTATATTACTAAAAAACCATGTACGTACAGTCATAGAAAAAAAAACACTTGCTCGTATTTTGAAGACTATTAACACTGGAGACACGTGTAATATGTTATTTTTTCAGAAATAATGTGCTCTATACATTTTTATTAGTAAATTGTTGTTGAGGGGTCGTCTTCATGTAAAAATTGGCATCAAATTTTTAATTTCTATGAAAACCCCCTTTTTCATCGCATATTTGTGATCTGCAACGCCATTTAACTTTGTTTACCAAACCGTTTCAAATTTGCTCCAGCCGTTGCTTCACAATTGAACTGAGAAAAAACCGTCCCGTAATGTTAAACATATTTTTGATACTTGTGCATATAATACCTAACCCAACAATAAAAACGGCATTGACTTACTCTCAGATAAAATTTTGAATTTTTTATGAATTATGAAATTAATATTTCAAAAAATGATGATCTGGAACGATATTTTGATGGAGAAACAATCTAGAAGAGGTTTCAAAGGAGAATCCAAAATGGAAGCTCAAACTATCCAGTAGTTTTTAAGATATGCTAAAAGAACCATTTTTAGGGACCATATACAACTGTGCAAACTGACACAACAGCAATGGATTTCTATTTAAAGAAAGGGGAATATGCTTATCCACCAGTTGTAGAATATACTTAGCGTTTTTATAAAGTATTTTGTTTTCATCAGTAGCCATACGTTGAAAGTGAAACGGTTAATTAAACTGCTGAGTATATTTAAAACTGGTAGACAATCCAATTTTTTATCCATTAGTGAGAAGTCTGCTTTCATGCAACATGCAGCGATTCAGAAAACTTTTTACGTGGATACTTGATTTTCATAGAACAATGTGGCATCTCGGAGGGTTATTCGGAATAATCTGAAACGATTAGACGTTTTTTTAAATTCTGAGCCACGGTTTTAACATTATTGCCAATCCTAATATAGAAGTTTATATAAACACAAATACTTTTAAAACGTAACCTCTCTCCAGAAGATATGTGCTGCATCCCAGACAACCACAAATATCTGTTAGACATCCAAACAGGTCTACCACATGTCCCGATATCTGATGGATATTTTGGCTGTCTGATAGATATCCAGAAATATCCAAGTCATGGAAATAGAGTTCTTTCAGATCTACAAGCTATCCAGACTCTTACATGTTTTGGATATGGATATTTGGATAGCTTATGGATATCTAGGAATTTCCAAGTCTTGGATTTAGATATTCAGCATATCTTCTAGATATTGGACTTCTACATGTTTTGGATTTAATGGCTGACTCAGGCCATCTAATAAGATAGGTATTACTGGATTATTTTATGTTCAGACCTCTGTGAGAGAACTGTGAGAAAAATTTAGAAGTTATAAATATTTTGCTTTAATTTTATTTCGAATAAGTTCGTGAAATCGAGAAATGACTGTAACTTCGATTTATTTTCCGGTGTTTCTCTTGCGCAGGGAGTCGCGCTTGCTTGTTGACGACTTGTGTTTGTTGGCGTTTCTTATTTTGTAATAATCTGCTGATAATTTATTCCTTCAGTCATTTTTAGAACAATTCCTTGAACATTGGGCAACAAAAGGTAAGTGCTGTGCTTGTTTACATTTCGGCTGATCTTCAATGTGAATTGCATGCGTTAAGCCTTTTACCATTGCTAAATTATTGAAAAGTTTTAAAGTCTGCCATGCGGTATGCTTTGTCCATAATTAATGTGTTTGCTTTTACTAAAGGTATTCAAAAACTGAAGGAGTGTTTATTTAATATGAGGGTTAAACTTTCGGAGCTTCGATTTTGCTCGTTTACGTTCGTGTGTATTATTTTAAAATTGCTGATTTCTTTAAATGTAAAAAGTCTAACCTAACAACTGAGACAAATATACAGTTTTCTTTGTGTTGTGCAATTTTGCTAAAAGTATGTTAATTGTATAATCGATGTGTGGAAATGAAATGACTATGTGTAACCTTTAATTTCTACCGAACCTATCATGTTTACCAATATCCAAATTAATCATCTATTTTAAGCATATATTCCCCCAAAAATATGCTCTCTTTGATGAACTTTCCCGGAATATTGTTCTCAATTGGGTTGCATTAAAACACCAAGGGACCTTTAAAATCAGCTTGTCTTATTCGAAGAAAAGAATACACTGCAGACTACAAGCCATAAAGCGGGGATCGAAATGTAGTTCATCTAAGCAGTTCATTTTAAGCTTGGTCAAATAATCAAGTTTTGACTATTAATTATCAGAATTTCTTATTGAAAATGTTGTTGGATGGGGAAACCAAATCAGATAATGTTGGTTTTGGACCAGTAACGTACATGGACTTCGGTGTGCCACCCCGCAAGATTTGTAAGTGTGCCTCCCACTCCCCTATTAAAAGAATAAAAATATTTTTCTTGTGTAATCATAGTACTATTTTGTTGAACATTCGCCTTAAAACCTCTTGCATCCCCATTACTCACCGCAGGGGCGCTATGTATGTTATTGGTTTGTACTTCATATCATTCTATCTCATCATTTACAATGTACTTTTATTGATTTTAATAATGTCGAGCTTGCCAGGTTGAATGTCGAGCCCCTCTCCACCTAAAAAACTCGAATTACTCTGATTTTGAGCAGAGCCTCTAGTTTTCCAGCGAGCTGACATGCAACGAAGTACTCATTAATAAGCCATTATTTTGCTTCTTTTTTTTTCATTTTCTGAATGCTGCTACGTTCTGTTGTAATTCATGGTATTATTAGTTAGATTGATATTTGAAAATTTCTCAAAGCTGTAAATTTTGTAATAATAGTATATGAATTCAAGAAAACTCATATCATGCTTTGAAGTTTTTAAAATTCGCTGAGTATTTTAATATAGTTTTCAATAGTGCCATACCAAATAGCATTTTGGCAAAAAATTAACTATTCGGTTAAACACTTAAGGATACCTTAGTGATTTTAAGCAATAAATTTTACAAAAATATAAGTTTTAAAACATTAAGGGAAAAAAGTGCCATTAATCAATATGAATTTTAAATAATATAAAAGCTATTCTAACTTTACCGTGTTAAAAAATAAAGATAATAGTAAAGTCTAATAGCAGGAGCGACGAAGGCAGAGCTAAATTTTTCTTTGCATTAATTCGTTATAAGTGTAATGTTTCTTAACTTGTATTTTATAATATGGTCATCAAATTTTTTATTAGTTTAGCAGCAGTAAATGGTTGCATAACTAGAAATTTATATTTGAATACTTTCTTTTAAATATGCTTGGTTCTCATTCATACGTATAAATATTTATTTTCCACTGCTACTCTGCAGTGGCCAAGTACATATTTGATATACCCTGAGTACCATGTACTCGGTAAATTTGACGAGCTCAGTAGTAGATGATTTTCTACTAAAAATATACTCAGTACGCAGTATGGCACTAGTTTTTAAAGTATTATTTACAATAGAAATGTTTTATAAATGAGCTCTTATTCATTTTTTTAGTGGGAAAGAAAAAAGAATAATTTGAAAATCGTACTGAGAAAAACATTTAAGAGGAACTACTGAATTTGATGTAGTTTCTCTTTTATGTTTTTTCTCAGTGAAATCTCCTTTGCTGTGCTGCCTGCTTTATATTCAGGCAGGTAAGTATATAGTATGATTTATATTTTTGAATAGCAAATATCTGTTTTATATAACAGCAATCTGTTATCGTAGAATTTAATAGCTACTTATGCTTGAAAAAATCTTAACAGCCTTACTAATGTAATGCATCTGCATTAATATTTATTGCTATAATTTAATGGAATGTTATAATTCAAATTTAATGATGTTGTTAAAAATCAAAATTTTTGAATTAAAGTATCGGCATTTCTCTCTACTAATATTAGCAAAGTTCCAAGTGCATCTGTAGTGCCCACATGTGTGTTTTCTAAAGTTTCTTATAATTTCAGTCTTGTTTTAGCTGGAATCAGTTTCTGTTTTAGTTCTTATTTTTAATTCTTGTATCCAGTGTTATTCAAGCATGTAAGTATAGGTATAATTTAATCATTCATAACATATTTTTGTGCAACAAGTTATCATCTTGCAGTTAAATTTTCTTCTGACTTGAATATGTACTTCCTTGTTCATATTAACAGTAATCGAAAAAAAGGGGGACATTTAATCAAACTGTTTGATTAGTGATTTATGCTTTAAAAAATCTAAACAAAAGCCATATTGTTAATGTAATTATATTTCCATTAATGCATGCAGTTTAAATATAGTTGTTGAATTGCAGTTTTTTAAGCTGAAACCTATTTATTCATATTGTAGATACAATGTTCTGAAATTGCAACTTATTTTCCCTGTGGCAGAATTTTTTTCAGCTTTTTGCGACAAATTTTCTAGAACCAATTTCTTTCTGCAACACTAGAATATTCTTCAAAAATAAATATATATGCTACCCTCTTACAGTAACACAAGGTGTTTATATTTATAAAAATGCTAACATCAATACTATAGATTCATAGGTTTTTTTTTTCTGGTGGCTGTTTTATATTTTTCTTAGCCTTTTTTTTCCTCCCAATCATAAAAATCTTACTGCACCCTGACTCTGCGACAATGTCGCAGTGTCAGCAGCTTTCTGCCACAGGGCTTATTTTTAGAATATATATTATTCCTAATAATAATTGAGTATTGTATCCTTGCCTCACCCCCGCCAAAGGGAAAAGTAGGCAGCGTACAGAACCTTGAGTGCCCCTACCCCCTTGCACTGCCGGGGTGCTATGTATGCCACTAGAAAAAGGTATACTCAATGCATATTTTATCAAAACAAAAAAAAAAAACATGCCTGCTTTAAACATGGAGATGCATTGAGTTCTCAAAGTTAGGTGCCGGCTTGGAAGTGCCGAACTCCTCACTGAATATACTCAAGTTGTATATCTTTATTTGATACATTTATGTTATTTTTTTCATAAATTTAGATAGTGCAAGAAATAATTCTAGGTCGTTATTGGATACAGATGTTAGAAATAGCGGTCAGAACTGGTTGTGCTAGGTTGAAGCAAGGCATTTATTGAAAAATTAATGATTTTCATCTATTAATAAATATGTTCTGTTATGTAAATGAAATTGTATATTTTCTGTGTGAACATACTGTAAATAAAGCATATGTATGAATTTTATGCTTGAGTTTCTCTTTATTCAGGAAAAAATATAAATTTATTTTATATGTATTTCTTTTTTTATGCATTATTAAAGATAATACTTTCTCTCAGAGAACAGAAGTACAGCTTGTTATTTCTTGCTGAATAGAATGTATGTACATGACTCAACTAAATCATTTTCAGTTCATCTTTCAAGCTATGGAAAATAGTACAAACATGCCTAAATTGGTTGAAAAACTATCAAAACTTGTTAACTTTTTTATAAGTTGTGTATTATACTCTTTAGTGCAGTTGAGCGTGCTTATTAGAATATCAGTTAAAGGAATATCTCGCTTTATAAAAGCGGGATAATACTATAATACATTTTCAATGTTATACATTATTTTGATCCCAGATAATGGAATATGCCGCTTAGTAGAATATTTTTTTTTTTTTGTGGCAAAAGGGCTATTCTATTACGCGGGCTCGACTGTATTTAAAACGTACTCTTGATTTTTTTTAAATAAGAATAAATGTCATGTGCATATTTGTAAGAAAAAACAGAAGGAATCATGTACAGAGGGTATACATTAACGATAGTAACACATTAGATACAGTGAAGCACCGTTTATAAGTTTCTCTTTTATACGTTTTTTCAAGATGTCCCGGCAGATTCCAATACATATTAACATTGATTTGTACGTTTTTTCATGCAGTCTCTTAAAAAACGTATAAACGATGCTTCACTGTATAAAAATAAAAAATTTAGCTATTCCACTTTTCTGTTTTATTTAGATTGGACTATGTATATACACATAGAAGTACACCACACATCTTTAATCATGTACACGTGAAGAAAGAAAGTTGAATAAAACTGCTCGTTAAGAAGTATTTGAAAATGTTTAAAACTTATTTAATTCTGATACGAGTAAGCAAGAGTAAGATAATTTTAAAATTAATCAATAAAATAATACTTTTTTGGGGGGTGGGAAGGGAATGTTATGGGGAACATCTGAAATATATGTAATAAAAAATCATTTATTAGTAAAAAATTAATGAAAACCTATCCCTTTGGTGAAAAAAAACTGATTGATAGCTATTGCAAAAACTTGTATAAAATATTACAGGTTTGAAAATTACTTTTCATATCAAAAAAAAGTTATTTATCAATTCAAAAAGATTTTTGAACCTGTAATTTTTTTACATCTTTAAATATACTAAAAAACCCTCATTATAATGATGAAATAAAAATTTCTGGTAAGAATGTACTGTGAATAACTAATTATACTAATTTTTAATTTATTTTAAAGCTGTAACAAAATTTACAGGTTTAA
Source organism: Uloborus plumipes (assembly GCA_038373865.1). Lineage (NCBI taxonomy): Eukaryota > Metazoa > Arthropoda > Arachnida > Araneae > Uloboridae > Uloborus > Uloborus plumipes. The sequence goes on along the minus strand of JAXGGA010000353.1, from coordinate 15,079 downwards.
GAATCATATTTTTTGTATTAAAAAATGAGTTGTTATAAATATCAACACTTTTACTCTTGATATTCAGATATTTCTAACTAACTTGGTTTTTTAATACAAAAAATGCGATTTTTAAACCTGAAAATTTGCTTACAGCTTTAAAATATATTTAAAGCAACATTAAATCCAAAAAACATCGCTTTGGATAGCTCACAGATGTATAAGAGCATTAAAATGTATATCTATTTCCCAACTATACGATATCCAAGAGCTATCTGGATTTAATATCTAATACACGTATAAGAGCTATCCAGTGCATATCTAACAGCTATCCAAAACCTCTATTCCATATCTATGAGCTATCCAATAGAGGTCGCGATATCCAGACGCAAGGCCGTATCCAGAGGGGGGGCCCGACGGGCCCGAGCCCCCCCCCGAAACCCGAAATGTTTTATAATGTAAAACAGAAAAAAAAAAGTTTTCTTTTTTTTTTTAATTTCAAATGGCAAAAAAAATATATATATATTATTTTTTCTTTTTAACTATTAAACGAGTAAAAATTTGGAGAAGTACAAAAAAAAAAAAAAAAATGACAATTCAAATTCTTATTAGCTGCAAAACAAACTTGAAAACAAGACTCTCATTAGCACTTCCAGCTCTCTTTCCCAAATCAATTCAGGCTCAAGGCAAGCTACTTATAAGCTTGATCGGCGGTCCCCCCTCCCCCCATAAAACTTATAAAACTTACACCACTCAGATTCTTACCCCCTAATCGCCGGGCCCCTAGTTTCCGAATAGGCTGAGATTGCTTCTCAGCGCCCTGATTCAATTAACAGGGTACTTTTTTGGTCCCCATTTATAAGCATTTGTAATCCTCGAGGGATTTTAATAGCTAAACATGTCTTCAAACGCTTCTAAACATGCTAATATCAACAAGACCACACAAAAACGGATACGTTCACAGACCCTCTGCTTTGTTGGACGCTCACCAATCTTAGACAAAAGTTACTTTAAAAAAATTCCATTTACAAATGCTTAAAAACCTTGAAAACTTTGTTAAATGTAGCTGTAAACCTTGAATTTTAAAGTTTCTAACACAAATGGAGGGGAGGTGGGAATCAAGTTGCGCGAAACTCAGCTCCTTGATTAAAAAAAATATTCTGCGTAATGCAGAAATCATATTCCAGCATTTTTTGTAGCATATTTTCAAAAATAATTTTTTGTGACTCGCATGTTTCATTTCTCACTATTCATTAAATACCTAATTCAGTATTTTAGAAGTTACTTTGTAATTGATTCTTTTATTAATATGTTAAGCACGAGAAAAAATATTACCCTACCTGTATTCTTTTTCGTTTTCTGCAGTACTAGTGATTGAAAAAGAAATTGTCGTTATAAGTATTTTTTAATATCTATTTTTAATCTTTAAAAGATGTGTCTTTCAAAGTTTTAACAATTTCGTAAGACTGTCCAATCAACTATTAAAACGTCAGAGACTGGAAAGTGCAAATGAAATGCTTTAAAGAATTTTAACTGTTCCAGAGTCTTTGAAAATCATTAAATACCTTTTTGAAACTCCTTCAAAAGTGCTTCAATCCTATTTCTTATAAATAATTAAAATATGAATTAACTAAATGGCCAGAATGTTACTCTCTCGTTAATTATTTTTTAAATCTCTACACTATTTCTTTTAAAGAATTTTATGTGTTTTATAATATTGGTTATTTTATGTTACTAACAAGTGCTGTGTCTGTCGGTGAGTTGGAGAACTGATCAAAAACTACTATGTAACTATAGTGAAAACCGATGTAAGCAAGTGATAATGTGTTAATCTTTTCTCCTCCCTTGTCTTTCCTCTCTGTCGCTTAATGTTAATCGTTTGTTAAACTAAACATTTTTTTATGCTTTGATTAATCTTAATTTGCAAAAGAATGCAGAAAATTTATGAGATTGTTGTTTGCCTACTTCCAACACGTTTTTGAAGTCCCAATTGCCCCATATAAGGCCTCAAAATGCAGAATTTTAAAACTTTTTTTCAAAAATCCCCCGGACCCCCTAAAATTACGGATATTCTACCCCATTTAAAAAAGTTGTCATTACATATCTCTCCATCTCCAATAAAGGTCAGTTCAAGAAAATAATAAGAATAAAGAAATGAAAAAAAAAAAAAAAACACATCAAACATCGTGGGGGGGGGGGGGGGTCAGCTAGAAATTAGACTCATAGCACACACAAAAATGTATGTGTGTTTGGGCAATGTGCGAAACTCTGGGCCCCTCCCGAAATTTTTTTCTGGATACGGCCTTGTCCAGACGTCGCTTGGATATCCATTAGTTGCAACCTTTTTACCTCTGGTAGATATTCTCTTGGATATTTAGATGTGCCATGGATAGCTACTAGATAAAGTTGAAATTTTCCTAGATATCCATTAGATAGCTACAGAATGTGATTTGGAGATGTGTGGCTGTCTGGGATGAGTTAGTGCGCAGCTAAAAGTATGCATCTGTCTTTGTTTAATCAAAAAGATAGAATATTGCATTTTTTCCTTGCACTCTAACAGTAAATTTTTCACTTCTAGTTTCAAAAAATATTATAACTTTAACAAAATCTGAGAATTTTTTATTGATTACCGAAAGCAAACGTATTAAGCAGATGTATTATAGCGATTAGCTTTAGTTAATTTCTTCGAAAAATATTATTTGTCTACTCTTTGTAAGCTTTGACCTTGAAAGTAGCATTTTAAATGTGGTGGTGGTCCCTAAATCTTTGATCGATCATAACTTTGGTTCCACTGGTCCTAAACTCATGCCGTTTGGTACCCAGCATAATTTTGACCCTCCGCATCTAATTATGTAACCAAATGTAGGGGTTCCCATTTGAAAATTCAGACTTTGTGTTCATTTCACTTTGTGTATGACCCCTTATCAAAATTTTATTCACATAGTTTTAAAGAAGACCCATGTCAGAAGATACCTTTCTTTTGTTCTCAGCAAGTATAGCAGCCGAATAATTAAAAGTGTTTCGTTTTCTTTTCTATGACTGTACGTAGATTGTATCTAATGTATGTATGTCAGTATAACTGCTCCCGAAACCCGAACGCCAGTGAAATGATCATCGAACGAGATATCGATAAATTCGTAATTTTTAGGCCTTGTGTTCGACTAATTTACATAATTTTACGATTTTAATTAGCGGGCATAATCAATTATATCTATATATTATTATATAAGCCGTCTATTTTCTCCCACCGTTTTTTCCGAAATTTCGGATTCTGCTTCGCAAGTGGTCAATAATTTCTTCAATTAAACTATATTTGTTCAAGCTTTTAAATGAAAAAATTAGAAAATGGGTAAGTTTGGAGATTCTATTTCGTATTGTCGAAAGAATTATAAAAACTTAAATAAAGAAAATTAATTCAATGTTTGAAAGTAAAACCTTGCAAATATTATCGTCCAGAGCATAAATGAATTTTGTATGAAGTCTTGTTCAAATCGAATAAGGGTTTAGAATTACATTATAATAGAATTCATACAGCCATGCATTCGATTCATATGTATGAAGTCTTGTTCAAATCGAAAAAGGGTTTAGAATTACATTATAACAGAATTCATACAGCTACACTGCGATGCAAAAGTTTAGACAAAATGCAAATATGTGAATAAAAAGAAAACTATTCAACGAAATGCTTTCAAATTTCTACTGCAGGTACACAATATGGTCCCAAATACGTGTCTGGAGTTCTTATAACTATAACTGGAATCAAATTTTGGATATTACAAAAGATATTTTTTTACATTGTTGCAAAAGTTTAGACAATAGACAGATTTTATGCAATATCCCTTTAAATGTGATTGGTGGAGGAAATGTGGGACTGTATTATTCATTTATAAAGTGCATAGATTGCTGAATAAATAATCAAAATCTCAAAAGCTCTTTAGTTCTCGTGTAAAAAAATAGAGAAAGTTTGGAAGCCGAAATTTGAAAATGAACCTATTTTATTAATTTTATGTCTTTTAAATCGGCTCTAGTATGGTAGTACATTGTTTTTTACTTTGTGGAGAGAATATTCAGACATGAGTATCGATCAAAAAGTTCAAGAAAAATTATATTTCGTGAGGATGAAGGAATTGAAAAAACGGCTCAGACTGACGATTCACCCCTTAATCCTACAAAACTTCCACTTGGGTCAAAAACAGCACGTGACAGCATAAGTAGACGAACAACTGAATCGGAATGCATAAAAAAAACAAAGAATTGTGCTTGAGCCTTTTCGGACAGAGTGTCCCAAATAAGCCAGATTTTATTGGTAAAAGCAGAACAGCATATGATGATTGGATATTTCTCAAGTCCCGCGAAAAGAATTATAATCCATCTAGGCCATCCCAATTTCAATAATTCTTATCAAAGAAAGTACCATTCATTTTTTAGTCACGATGATACATTTGCTGCTTTTCACATTAAAATCTGGCTTATTTGGGACACTCTGTCCGAAAAGGCTCAGGCACAATTCTTTGTTTCTTTTATGCATTCCGATTCAGTTGTTCATCTACTTATGCTGTCATGTGCTGTTTTTGACCCAAGTTGAAGTTTTGTGGGTTTAAGGGGCGAATCGTCAGTCTGAGCCGTTTTTTCAATTCCTTCATCCTTAAGAAATATAATTTTTCTTGGCCTTTTTGATCGATACGCATGTCTGAATTTGCTCTCCACAAAGTAAAAAACAATGTACTATTATACTAGAGCCGATTTAAAAGACAAAAAATTGATAAAGTTGGTTCATTTTCAAATTTCGGCTTCCAAACATTCTCATCTTCTTTACACGAGAACTAAAAAGCTTTTGAGATTTTGATTATTTATTCAGCAATCTCTGCACTTTATAAATGAATAATACAGTCCCGCATTTCCTCCATCAATCACATTTAAAGGGATATTTGCATAAAATCTGACTATTGTCTAAACTTTTGCAACAATGTAAAAAAAATGTCTTTTGTAACATCCAAAATTTGATTCCAGTTATAGTTATAAGAACTCCAGACACGTATTTTGGACCATATTGTGTACCTGCAGTAGAAATTTGAAAGCATTTCGTTGAATAGTTTTCTTTTTATTCACAAATTTGCATTTTGTCTAAACTTTTGCATCGCAGTGTATGTATTCGATTCTATAGATAGTGATTCAGTTAGTTGGGGAGGAGGGGGTGGCAATAAAATGAACATAAATATATACATATTTTTTTTTTTTCAAATATATTACCAAGTTTAATATTTTATTTAAGTATTATCAACATCTTTCTTAATAATTCCTGGAAAAGTATTTGTCTTCTGATTTTCTTTTATTGTGAAATTTTTCTTTAAAGGAATTATATACCACTCTTTTTCGAAGCATGAACATAAATGTTTCAGCGAACGAAATGATGAGATGTGATGAATTTTTTTTTCTTCACATTTAGAATGTTTGCATGGATGACTGTTATAAATTGCCAAAAATTAATTTACTACTGCAATTTTTTTTATTAATTATACTTAATTTCGTTATCAATTTTAATTAATTAATTACATTTTAAGTTAAACATTATACAGGGTGTCCACTCCTATCGTGGACAAATAGCTAATTTCTAAACGGTTAGAGATAAGCATATAGTTCATTTAGGAAAAAATCTCCAAATTACGAAAGAAATTTTGGGTCTATTCAATGTTTTTCAAAAAATCAAATTTTGAAAGAGTTACGAAATTTAAATTTTTATACAGCCCCCCAGTCCTATCAATCATATTTAGTGAAACATTGACCGAGTTATGACGTTTTGAAAAATCAAGATTTTGAAGGATTTGCATACGGTCCCTTAAGCGATCTCTGGATGACATCATGAAATAATGCAAAATCTTGTATTAATAATTATTTTAGTTTTAATTGAATTAGTGTTAATGTAACAAACAATTAATACTTCTGATTTATCTTTCATGACCTGGACTCCCCCCTCAACAAAGTTCTAGATACGTGCTTACTCTGAAGTACATAATATGTTGTATTTTTGGGTTTTCTTTCTAGTGAATTAAGTTGAATTGTAGCAATAAAAAATATAACTTATTTTCCAAACTGTTTCCAGATGAAATACGATAAATTTATTTATTTTTTTTTCAAAATTTAAGCAAAATGTTGGGGGGGGGGGGCACCCTCTGGCACCCCCGTAAGTCCGCCTATGTAACTAAAGAGTGCGGCAAAAAAGCTCGGACAAAGCTTGTCTCGTCCTGACACGAACATGTTTTATCACATCCAGCTAATTCTATTTTAAAGATTCTCAATGTTTTCCTGCATTGATGAGTGCAGCTTCGATTTTGTATTCATTATTGTTGTTTTGTTTTCAAAATGACAAAAAATGTGTTACAATTCTGGCGCTATTAAACGTCAATGAGAAATCATTCGTTTGCTGAAATTTCCTCGACAGACTGTCTCCGAGGTTATTATCAACGACTCCTTAATACTAAATGCCTGCAACTTTCTGGTTTTTAGCACAGAGCAAAATTTCGTCCTTGGTTCACGATACACTGCCATCTACCGGAGTTCTTCGAGAAAGAGAAATTAACGATTGGTTCATTTCTAAATTTAAATTTAAAAATCAACCAATCAAAAAATTAATTCGAATATTGTTTGGATCCATCGCCAATAGCTGCAAAATGCCCTTGGTTCACAAAGCACTGCCATCTACCGGAGTTCTTCGAGAAATTAACGATTGGTTCATTTCTGAATTTAAATTTAAAAATTAACCAATCAAAAAATAACAACGGCATTATCGGATTGCCGCAAGGTGGCGTTTAAAGTGGAACCAACGACGACCGTAGCAAAGCAAATGTACTAGGCATTTAGTATTTAGGAGGCGTTGATATTATTCGGTTCAAAGAGCTTATAGTCACGATGGACATCGTCCAGGAAGAAGAAGAAAGCGCACCTCAAGACAGCCACATATCTCCAAATCGCATTCTGTAGCTATCTAATGGATATGAAAGAAAATTTCAACTTTATCCAGTAGCTATTCATAGTGCATCTGAATATCCAAGAGAATATCCGCCAGTGGTAAAAAGGTTGCAACATCTGTAATCCAAGCGACGTCTGGATAATCTCGACCTCTCTTGGATAGCCTGTAGATATGGAATGGAGGTTTGGAACGCGTATAAGATATTATATCCAGATAGCTCATGGATATTGTATAGTTGGGAAATAGATATACACTTTAAAGCTCTTATATATCCGTGGGATATCCAAAATGAAGTTCTCTGGATTTAATTTGGTTTTAAATATATTTTAAAGCTTTAAGCAAATTTACAGGTTTAAAAATCACATTTTTTTTGTATTAAAAAACAAGTTACTTATAAATATCTTAATTTAACAAGCTCAATGAGAGCTATAGCAGTCCTTTTTGCTGATAATATGAGTAAAATTGTTGATACAGTGAACTCTCACTTATGCACCGCCTCATTTATGCGCCTTTTTCACTTATGCGACGATTTTCAGTGGTCCCTGCACATTCCATAGTAATATAATGATAATTTCATTCGTTTATGCGTCGCTCTAAAGATAAATATTTCACTTATGCGCCGAATTTTTCGTAAAATGCAAACAATTTAATTTATTTTCCTACAAAATGAGCATGTTTCTTCACTTTCCTCTTTAATCTTTCGCTTTTATTGGTCACGGAAGGCAATTTTTATACATGAACAAAAATTCGGAGAGGGACAAATATCTATTATGGATCGTTTTAAAGGGACCAGTTTGTGATTAGGTATGCTACTATTTTTGTTTTATCCTTATCATTGTAGTTAGGTTACAGTAGTTGCCAAACCGTAGTAATATAACCATTTTCTATAGAAACATTCTTATTCATGCTCTCATTAGAACTTATGTTGCATTTTAGACTTTTAAATAGGCTTTTTCACTTATGCGTCTCTCTCACTTATGCGCCTTTTTCTGTTGGTCCCTTGGGCCGGCGCATAAATGAGAGTTCACTGTATTTATAACAACTTATTTATTAATGCAAAAAATTGTGAATTTTAAACCAATAAACTTTGTTACAGCTTTAAAACATAACAAAAAATTAGCAACTCTTCTGTTACTGTACTTACATACAAGAAATATTCTTTTTGTATCAATTGAACGATGATTCTTACATTTAATGTTCTTATGGTATATCCAAAGTTGTTAAAAATCGCTTTTTTTGAATTCATTAGTTACTAATTTTGCAAGATAAAAGTTATCGAGGAGAATGCGTAAGATAAATTTTTTCTTTTTACAAAAAAAAAATATTACAAATAAAAACAACTTTCAAATTTGTCTATATCTTTCTCTTATCAGAAACACATGCTAATATAGAAAGTCATATTTCTTCATTCCTTTCCCACAAAAGGATTGATTTTTGCTCAGTTTTTACTGGTATTAAATGACTTTCAGTACATACATCTCCCACAAACACCCCCTTTCCAACAAACAATCCTTTATTCTCTATAAATGACTTTTGCCTAACAGTATCTGAAATAAGTGGTCTGTTTAAATAAAATCCACTACAGGAAGAGTGAGAGATTCCGAAAACATTCGAGTTATATGGAATTTATACTGATATATCAGACCTTTTAGATAATTGCAAAATGCATTGGTAGTGATTGAAACAGTAAGTTATGCTTTAAGAACAAGAATCTGAGAAACTGTCAAGCCTAGCATTATGAGGTGATTCATGACAGCTCAGATTTTTTCCGAAAATTTACCAAATGTTTCTTATCTTATTGAAAGACCAAATCCAGAATGTTTTGTTCCAAAGTTGAGCTGTTTAGTTTTTATGGATCCCTAAAGATGAAGTTGCGGCATCAAAAATTAAGCGGATTTTCAAGACATGGAAGTTGCTGTGAGCCAAAACTCTTACCAGGAACTGTTGAACTCCAATTTTCGTTTTGTATATGGAATACAGAAGGTTCAAACTTTACAAAATGAATGTTAAATTTGCGGTAAGTTGTTGCTGTAAGGTCAGTAAAGGCCCTCTAAACAAGGCATTTTTGATGTTTTTTCAGCATTTTTGAGGTCCAAAAACAGCTTGCACATTTCAGTTGCCACGGCAAAAGTAGTGTTGTTTTAAAGGCCAGTGTAAGCACTTAAAAATAATGTATAAACAACCGAGGAAAGTTCAACGTGCTTTTAGTTGCGTAAGGCCGAAATATGAAAAATATCATATTTTACCGATATTCAAACATTCATAACTTCCTCTGCTAACAACATATTGAAATATTTTTTTTTGCCCATGTCATACTCCATTCTTTGTCTTAACAGAACAGTTGAGTCCTTTGAGGCGAAATGTTAAATTTTTTTTTACCAAAAAAAATATTTTTGCATTTTTTGTAAAAAAATTTTAAGCATTTCGCTTCAAAGGACTCAACTGTTCTGTTAAGACAAAGAATAGAGTATGACACTGGCAAAAAAAATATTTCAATATGGTATTGGCAGAGGAAGTTATGACCGTTTGAATATCGGTAAAATATGACATTTTTCATATTTCGGCCTTACGCAACTAAAAGCACGTTGAACTTTCCTCAGTTGTTTATACATTATTTTTAAGTGCTTACACTGGTCTTTCAAACGACACTACTTTTGTCGTGACAACTGAAATGTACAAGCTGTTTTTGGACCTCAAAAATACTGAAAAACGTCAAAAATGCCTTGTTTTGAGGGCCTTCACTGACCTTACGGTAACAACTTACCTCAAATTTAACATTCATTTGTAAAGTTTGAACCTTCTGTATTCCATATACAAAAAGAAAATTCGAGTTCAACAGTCCCTGGTAAGAGTTTTGGCTCACAGCAACTTCCATGTCTTGAAAATCTGCTTAATTTTTGATGCCGCACTTTCACCTTTAAGGATCCATAAAAACTAAACAACTCAACTTTAGAAGAAAACATTCTGGAAACATTCTGGTCTTTCAAAAAAATAATAAATATTTGGTAATTTTTTGGAAAAATCTGAGACGTCATGAATCACAGGCGTGACACTCTCTCAGATTCTTATTCTTAAATCTGTTTACAATACAAATGAATTAAAAAAGTAACAGAAAGCGATTCTAACATGTGCTTCCTCTTTGTGTATAGTACAAACGAAATTAAAAAAAAAACCCAACGGAATGCAATTCTAAAACTTTACTTTCCCCTATTCCCCCTCCTCCAAACACTTACCTTTTTCAATCAGAGCAGGTGAATTCTGTTTCCTCTCCCATCGTAAGTTTCCTGCCGTGTGACAAAAAATCAAGACTACCTTTCAAATACTTAAGTCGTTATGTAGTTTATTTCTCTTTTCAAGCACTTCATACATTTAGAGAAACTGACAAGTTCATACAAAATATTTTATTTACAAAAACTTATACAAAAATCTATATACAGTTAAATAATCGACTGTGATTCATCTGTATGGTGCTGTGCCTCCTTTGACTTGGCATGGAGCAACCAGTTTTTTATCGCAGTCTCTATAGCTGTATCACTACACACCAAGTGCTGTTTGTTGCATCTGTGTATGAGGTTGAAAAAAATATGTATTACTATACATAACACTGGTGCATATAGGGTACGGGCTATAGCATCCTCAAAACTAGAAATTAACGTCTTTGAATTCAATCTCTTAAACCAAGAAAATTTAACATTTTACTTAGTTAATTGGAAATTCATCCTCTCCCCAAAACAAGTCAGGGTTCTCTATTCAAAGATTTCTATTTTGGAGAGGACAAATATGCAGTTAGACAGTTAAATATAAACTTTAGATGGGGTCCTACTGATGATTTGACAATCTAGGACCCATGGACCCGAGCTTTTACAAAGTGTCCTCTTTTAAAATCATGGGTCCCTACTAGAGTTTTTCTCCTTTTTTAATTGTGATATAAGGAGTAAAAATGTTGTGCCAATTGCCAACACATATGAAAATGAATACATTAGAGGAATAGCATTTTATGACTTTGAAACTGCCCTAATTATTATCTTAAAGATCATAAACATCTTAAAAATACATTGCAAAAAAAAAAAAAAAAAAGAAAGAAAATCTGTGCAACAATGTTTTGAAATGATAAAATATATTCTCAGTTAGTAACAATTTTCACTTTTAGCTAAAACACATAGAACTATTGCGCAAGGAATTCATTTACATCGCACAAAAGGCACAACTTTTAATGGGCATGAACAGAAACACAAATACAGTAGGGCAATTCCATGCAAGTGTGGAAAAGCGTTGGAAAAATCAAATTACAGCAATGCGTCTGTTTTACATATTTTTCGGTTTAAAAATGTTAGAAGTTTATTATTTATACTAATTTTTTGTCAAGAATGTAGTATTTTTAGTTTTGGCAGCACTTTGAAGTTGGAAATGGAATATTTAACTTTTGGCAAAGCAAATGGTCAATCTTTCAACGTTGGTAAGTTTCAATTTTTTCTTTAGATAACTGTTTTAAAGGAAGAATATTGATTATTACACTTTAATTCAATATTGTAAATTGCTAAAACGAGTGTTTTCACGTAAATTAAGTGATTTATGTTAACTTCAAAAATGCACTGTTCTATGTAACATAAGTTACCAAAAACATGTTAAAGTTCATGATGTGCATAAACAAAGGGCAATGCAATGTTAACAATGCTATATTTTCTATCTTATAAGTGTGTGTTAAGCAAACAGTTAAAGGTTTTTCAAAAATATTGTCTATTTAATTTTTTGTGCTACAATCAAAACGTGTAACTTAAGTTACCAACATATGCAGGTAATGTAAGTTACCCAAGTAGAACTTAAATACTTGTATTTATAAAGAAAGTAAATTGTGAAATAAACCTATGTGGTAAGTAGGAGTAATTTATGCAAGAATTCTTTTGAATTTGTACTGTATTTACTTAATTTAAATCTCCATATATTATTTCTCTAAGCCGAATCCTATACCCGGTCGAAACTCGCTCATTTCTTTATCGAATTGCAAGAAAATTTATGATTTTGAAGCTTATCCCGGGCTATTGACGAAAATTAGACCCACCTCTAAAAAGTGTCGGTTCGTTTTTTATTCGAACTTCAATTTTTGGGCACAAAATTGACTCTATCTAGCGAAATAATTATCGTATCGTCTCCATTTTGATTTCATTCGAAAGATTAAAAAAAATGCGTTCTTTAGAACGTTTCTCCGCTAGCGCCGCGTAACGAGAATCTCGAAAATCCACGTTTAAGCGACTTATAAGCGATTGAAGTTTGAAAAAGTTAAATTTTTTGCTCAACTGTTAAAATCGTTACATTGTTGTTCAAATCAATTTTAAATGCGACATTTCAAGCCAAGGCTTAGCTCGGTAAACCTTAATTGTAACTTTTATTGTTTCAAAATACTATGGTAGTTTTGCGATAACGTTAGTATTTAGTTTAGTAGTAGCCTTGGGTATTTGATTTTAATATAGGGTATCACTTTTGTAGTAGTTGTAAAAATGAACGTGTCTTTGATCTCTTTGAAAAGTTGTCAGAACGACGGCAGTAGATGGCGATGTTGTGCAAATGAAGCCAATAAAAATTGTCGTATTAAATTTTAAGTTTAGAGTTTTTTTTTTTTTTTTTTTTTGCGGAATTCCGCACGGGTCACCTAGTTAATCATATTTCTTAAAATGTCTCTTTTTGTTAATAAGATTACAATACCCCTCTATTATAAATTATATGTTTCTGTTTGGCTTTTGAGATATTAATTCTCTCTAAACAATATCACTGCATTCAGAATATTTAGGAGTAATGTACTATAAATTATTCAAAAATGACTTCTGTTATGATTTAACGTTATCAAATATGTTTTAGAAGTAACAAATACAAAAATATTTTATCTTTTACAGGTGAAATACATTTTATTCTGCATTAAAATGCCACTAAACTCTGCAGAAAAGATGCGCTGTAGAAGGGGTATGAGAAAAGTCATGTGGATATTGCAGATTTGTAAACAAAAGTCACTCTTTATGGTATTGAAATATGTTAGAAAAAGCAAAATTTATCAAAAATACTTTCTGAAGATCCGCACATTGACAATGACCATTTAAGAACTAGAAATTAACAAACTGCGGGGTTTCGTTTAGTTAAGTATTTTAAGGAACAAGAAGAAAAAACCGAGATAAAAGCTGGTGAATGGTGTGTGATAAAGTACGCAAATACATTGTATTCTTGAGTTGTGACGATTATTGAAGAAAACGAATTTAAAATATAAGTAATGGCTGCTGTTGGAACCAATTAGAAATGGCCAGTAACGACAGATGAAATTTATAATAAGAACGAAAGAATGATTTGAAAAATTGAATAGCAGCAGCCAGTATAGATTTAAGTCTTATGTAATATTTTTGATTTTTCATTGAGTTTGATATTAAATTTCTGTAAATTTAATTCATAATTGTTAATTTTCAATGTTTCGATCTAAACTAAGCTGTAATTTTCATTCATTAATTTTTGTAGTAAAGATATGCTTGTAAGTAAATTTTGTAACGTAAGTTATTGTAACATAAGCTACCCAGTTAAAAATTCCCATAATTTTCAATTTTTGAAATGAATTTTTAAATTAATGAAAATATATTCCTAAGCATTATAAGAAACTGATAAATTATGCTTCAAACAATAAAACAGCTGTAATAGAGCAGAAATTTGCCTCAGAACCAATTTTCATATTATGTCATTCCCTTTTTGTGTAACGCAAGTTACTGCCTTATCTTTGACTGCTAGATTTTGTAAAATTTAAATGCATCGAATATTTTTGCATTTTAATTTTGCTTTCAACTGTAATTTCCAAAAAATGCTTTCATACAAGATTTGTACAACAAAATTTGTCTGTACTGAGGTACTAAACGCATAAGAGTTCGTCGAAATGTAACGTAAGTTACCGTGGAATTGCCCAGTAGTCCTGCAAATTTGAGGTTCCGGTTCATTCAAGTTGCCACGTTTAATTTTAAAATTATCTTTAATCGGTAAAAATATGATTTGCATTACCATCTGAAAAATAATATTCTTTCGCTATAGTAACTTAAAGTCACTTAAGAACAAGTAAGCAGCTGTCTTGGAATATCTGATTGAAAAAGAAAAGGGTGGGGCACAACTTGCAACATTAGAGTTGTACAATGAAATGTTTACCCTCTACAGCTAATGTTTGTGTTATGCCAAGATACATTTACACTCAGAAGGTCACGGCGAAACTTGCAGATACACGAAACACGGACATTTTGATTATCCGCGGAACGGATTAAGTCAGGGGCTTGGGGAAAAAATGTTTAGTTAACTTTATTCTTGCAGAGCAAAAATATTTCTTTGAAAACACAGGTCTGAAGTCCACCCCAGAATGTTTTCCCTTTTCACAACAAGTGTTCCTTCCGAAAGAACATGTAAGTAGCTAAGTTCTCATCAACTCCTCTTTGGCAAAAACGAAAAGGTAAATTACTGACATTTGTTTCAATGTCAGTAAATGCTACCAGGAGGAAAAAGCGCAAAGTCATGATAAAAACTCCACGCATGATACTCTGGACTTAGCATTGGCAGAATGGTTAGCACAGATTCGAAGTGAGGGCACACTCGTGCTTGGTCCCATAATTGTAGCTAAAATTTATATGCTTGAGAACCTCAATACAAATATTTTTTTATGCTGTACCTATCGTCACTGTTTGTAAGGGAAGAGTGGGCATAGCGGCCACCCTAAGAAACATCTTTTTTTTCCACCCCTAAACTTTATTGAAACATTTTATAAATCCCTTCAACATTTAGTATGGTTTACTTAAGCCTGATTAAAAAATATAAACAACTAGATTTTTAAACTTTATTTGTACAAAATTTTTACTTTACCAAAAGCTGTCAAAGTGGCCATTTTGCCCCACTAGGTAGGGCAGTGGCCACTGCCTAAATAGATTTAGATAGTATGGAAAAAATGAAACGCATTTAGTTTCAGAACTCAGAACAATTGTATTAGGGTTTTAAACAAAAATAGGCATTACTAAAAGTATGTGAAGTTATGAAATCACTGGTATTTACATAAATCACAAATAAACTCATCGTCCTCCTCTTCGGCTCCTGTGCAGGCTTCGTGAGCCCATTTGAGGCACCCAGAACATC